>JAIUZE010031588.1:0-11013 GCA_022085475.1 Heliosperma pusillum | reverse complement strand
TTTATCTGCAATTAGTCACATGATAGGATGTTTTTCCCGTGACTGTTTGATTATATGGTTGGTGTCGTGTTGACTAAGTACCCATAGGGAATTATGAGTATATGGCGTCTTGACCATTCTAATTCTAAATGAGTATCTTGGACCATGACATTGATAGGCCCGTACTATCTTTAACGAGTATATGTTCGCCGCTTGATAGCTTTTGTGTCTCGGCTTGGTGGGTTTATATCCAAGTCGGGGCATGGCTGCCTTATCCATTTTGGGACTGGAGCCAGCTTAAGTACTAGCCATCTTGGCTTAGGGGGTCGCCTAGTAGAGTTTCTCATAGACGGTTATGTCATGGGACGGGGAACGGAATAACTGTTGTCGCTAGGTCTGATCAGTCTAGGACTAGATGTTTTTCCTACCTTGTGGTATAGCCTCGAGTTACAGAAGTCTCTATTGATGCACTAGGAAAATTATGCTGTTTGTAGAGTATGGTATTTCATGTTTGTATGATTCTATGAGTTCTAGAAGGTGAGATGCAAGCCGGCTAGGATTGATAGAGTTTGGATTACCGGTTGTTAACTGATTCACATGATTACGTGTTGATTAGGGTTTGAGTGTATCATGGCCATGTTTATGAGAGGAACCTCTGAGCTAGCATACCAGCTTCCCTACCTCGAGTTATAGTTTATTATCGGTTTCACATGATAGCTTTCACATGCTAGGTTATTTGTTAGTTATCTGTTTCATAACATGAAAAGCATATCATATATGTTAAAGTTTTGTATTTCCATATACATTGCTTTTATGTTATTCATGTTTCATTAAACTTGACATTTCGTGGCTGGGAGGACTCGGAGTTACTCCCCACTGACTGTGGCTTCCGTGTTTATATTTAATGCGGTCGAACAGGTGGTGAATGCATACTTGGGGTACATTGACGAGCTAGCGAGCGAAGTATTTACCTTGGACCTATATTCGGTTCATAGTTTGTATATTAGTATACACTCTTTTTATTTCCGTATTTATACGGGAGATATGTCTCCCGTCTTGTATATTTCTTTTGTAGAATATTATTTCCGTATTGTAATGACCCTTTTTATTTATGACACCCTTTGTTATGTATTTAAATTATTTTTTTTCTTTCCGCAAATTTGAGGGTGTCACACTCTTCTCGGTACATGCTCCAAAAAGGCATCGTCTTTTGGAACACCGACTTCGGTAATCTCCGTCTTCATAATAATTAATTATAAAAAGATGCAAATAAAATTCCTATTATACATTTGATTTAAAAAATAAATTAAATTATTACAAACGGCGATACAAGATCGCAAATAAAATTACAATCAAATCGGTATTCCCTTACATTACGGGTAATACTGATTAAAATAATCTAGGTCATACTAGGTACAATTTGCATTAAAAATTAAATAAATGACATTCAATCATTCAACCATAACAACATAAATAAAATGCTGAAAAAATATGCCAAAATCGCCATTGAAACTTATCATGCTCATTCTAGCTCGGTTTTATGGATTTTATCGATTTTTAACCATTAAAAATCAATAATCAACACTTAAATCGCATTTAAGCTCAAACTAATTACCTAAACTGATTTAGAACTAAACATTAGTTGTAACACCCGCACATGTACCCTATTTTTATAGTAAAAATATTTTACGGATACTTTTCAGCGAAATTTAGTTTTAGTTTAGAATTAAATTTCCCGTGTCTAATTTAGAATTTCCGAGATCGTTTTCGGACTTTACGCGAGATTTCGAGTAAGTTACGTCTTAAGACGTTATGAGCTTTTCCATGAACGTTTCTACTTACTCTCCATATACTCCCTTAACCCTAACTCACCCTCACATTCAATCTTCTTCTTCCTCACCAAGTAACCACCAAAACCCTAACCTCCATATTTGCTCAAACTTAATATCGATTCTACTCCTTCGTTTCTCGCTCAAATTCACTAAAGTTCGTCCTATTCTTTCCCTCTCATCGTCCTCTATCCTTATTGGTCATAAAATTACCGTCTTTCTTGCTTTTCAATTTATTCGTCTTTCTCAAAGGTGAATTATATTCATCTTTTATTATCTAATTGTAGGTGGTGACCTCCAAGACCCCGACAAAGACTACTTCTTGATAGAAAAGGACATCGACGCGGATTGAAGACGCGAAAAGGTAACGGTGAAGGGTTACTCGATATCATTTACGTGTTTTATGTGTTTTCTATGTTAGTGATCGTATTCCGAATATGATTAGTAAACTTAGGAATTGTGTGTTGATGATAGTTGTTTTTAGATGATAAATGATAATGAGAATTGATGATTTGTGATGTTAGATGATGATTGTTGAATGTTGAACCTTAGTGAAAATTGTGATTTTCGTGCATAATGGACCCCAGCCGGCCGTTTGGCAGCCGGTTAGGTGACCGGCTGGGGAGAGGCTGTATATTATTTATGTTACGTAACACTTTGTGCATGAATTATGTCTCAGCCGGCCGACCGGCAGCCGGTCAGCCGACCGGCTGAGACACACCTGAATATGTCTTCATTTTCTCATATGTTATTGGTCCCAGCCGGGTAGCCGGCAGCCGGTCCCTTTGACCGGCTGGGACACGCTGCATTTTCAGTTAAGTTTTCATATGATATATGATGCCACCCGGGTAGCCGGCAGCCGGTCCACCTGACCGGCTGGCACCCTGCTGGATCGGAGTTCTTTCTTATCTTTTCTTAAATCTTAATTTATAATTATTCCGATGGTTCGTTTATCGTATAAATTTACGTAATGACTTTGAATATTAATGTTTTGAATATATGATATTCCATTCGCTTGTATCGCATGTTTTGTGACGGTTTTGGTATATCCCACTTTGAGTCGGTTTTTACACATGCTACGGTTTGAGCACTAATTTTCAATGTGCTTTGTACTCTCATTCCCGTGGCTACCTCCACGTTCGTAAGGCTGGAATGTCGGAACGGGCAGTGTATACTTACTGCTTGATTGCATGTGTTAGTGGGCATATGACGACGTTGTTGGGAGGCGAACGCTTTGCGTCGATCGACCCGGCCGTCAAATGTTTTATACTTGCGAGGTGGTGTCATTGCATGTAGCGTACCGCTTGTTATGAGGCTTGTGCTCTTTTCCGCCTCTTTCGTGAAGGTTGACCGAATTTGGGGTACTCGGCGTCTATGATTGACCGAGTCTTGGATGCGAAATGTTTATCGCATGTCGAATCGGAAAACGTTATTCCGAGAGTCTTGCCATGTTTAGACTAGGACCGTATTATGATCGTCGTCCTACCGGGAGGAAATTAGTCTACATATACGACATGAATTGAATCCTGTATGCGTACAGGCCAATGTTTTATCCCGTGGATGCCTTTTAATCATACTTGCATGTACACGGTGCTAGTGCGTGTCATTTACCGTGAGAGATGTCGTCAATGTATTTGTATGTTTGGATGGATGATTATATGATTGATTATTCGTGATCATCGGATGACTTGGCATGGTTTGTTTGTCGAGTCTCAATCTTATCAAACTTATGCCGCTAACGGTGAGATGCAAGCCCTAGTGAGTGTATATGGTTGCCTAAGAGTGTCTTCCCCGAGTCTTTCTATAATATGATGGTTACGGATTTGTACTTCATATGCTCTTATCTTGATATATTGAATTGCCTATTTATCCTTTCTCGTACTCCATATGTATATCTATATATGCATGCTTCTACTTTTGTATTTCCGTTTATGTACGTTTAATGTGATATGTCTGGGAGAACCCGGAGTTACTCCCCACTGACTGTGGCGTTCATGTTTTTCATGGATGAACAGGTTGCTTGATTGGATGGCTTTTTGCTTGTGGTATTTTGGGTTCGGGTGTGAGCTAGCGGGCGTTGGCCTGGATGATTCACCTCTAGACGTTGTTTAGCTAGTTGCTAATATTTTTTACATTTGATAACATTTTGAGAGACTTCGTCTCTTGTAGTGATTTATATTTTGGTTTGTAATTATTGACATTCCTCGTACCTTTCTATTTGCATGTGAAAAGTTTAAAAAAACACCGTATTTTCCGCTATATAATCACATGCTTGTTATGTTTTATTTCCGCATTCGCGAGGGTTGTCACAGTTGGTATCAGAGCTTTATCGCTCCCGACGCACACACGTGAACCCTAAACTTAAACTACTTGACCTTGAAATAATAAATGAGAGATGGGTAGAAGTTAAGGATTTTACTTGGTAGTCTATTTGTTTATGCTAAGTGTTAGGATTAACTTGTTTTGTTTTTGTTTCTTATGAAGATGGTTAGACCTCGAGTAGTAGAGAACGTTATGCTAGAAGCTCTTACGCAAGTGTTAAAGAATCAGCAAGATGCGGCTATTGCTCAAGCCAACCAAGTTCCCCCTCGTAGAGAAGATAACCACCAAGGAGGATACGCTTGGGTGGCTAGCCAAATAGCTAGAAGTAAGATTATACCTTATGGTGGAGAGCCGGACCCTACCGAGCTATCGGAATGGTTCCGAGAAATGGAGAAGCAATTTGATTTATACCAAGTCCGTGAAGAGGACAAGGTAAGGATTGCAAAGCACTTCCTTGTAAGGGAAGCAGATAATTGGTGGGCGATTACTAGTGCCACCGCTACTCTTGAAGACGACTTCAATTGGGCTTGTTTCAAAGCTCTAGTTGAAGGTCGATTTTATCCCAAGGAGCTAAAGCAACAAAGGCTCAAGGAATTTATTGACTTCAAGCAAGGTAACTTGTCGGCACAAGACTTCACCATGGAGTTCAACAAGCTTGCTCACTTTGTTCCGAGGCTTATCAAAGATGACGAGGACCGAGCTTTCTATTACCGCAACAAGCTTTGTGATTTACTCCAAAGTAAAGTGAGGAGAAATACTACTTCCTTTGGGGATCTATATGATGATGCTCTATGGGCCGAGAACTCTATGAAGGCCATCAAGGATGAAGCTATGATGAAGAATCCCTCTCCTTCCTTCACTCCTCGGCCTAATTTCTATGGGAAGAGGCAGTTTACTCCGTCTTCCTCCAACTCTTATGCCAACAAGAGGAGATTCAATCCTCCTTCAAATGCAAACACAAGAGCTCCTGCTCCTTTCATTCCCCGAGCTACTTCTAATGTGGCTCATAGGCCATATGCTCCTCCTCAAGCTCAAGATCGCTTGTGCAACCGTTGTAGACAACCACACCACCCCAGTGTAGCATGTTACACCCGACCTTATATTTGCTTCTTTTGCCAAAAGAGTGGTCACCATTATGATGATTGTCCCGATCGTAAGTTGCCCCCTCCAATTGCCAAACCTAAGGGTTCTATCTTCGTTCTGAGCCGAGCCAAAGCCGATGCTCATCCAGAGATAATTACGGGTATGTTCTCAATCTTAGAGCAACCGTATCTTATTCTATTTGATACCGGTGCTTCTATGTCCTTTGTGTCTTCGACTTATGCTAATAAATTAACAATTGAGCCTACTTCTAGTGAGGATACTCCCATATCCTTACCATCCGGAGAAATTATCTCTTGTTCTACTCTATATCCTAATGTCCCAATATCTATTGCGGGTACTATCTTTCCCGCAAATCTCCTTAAGTTCCCTCTAGGAGAGTTCGATGTAATTCTAGGTATTGATTGGTTAGCATTGTATCATGCTAGGTTCGAGTGTCGAGATTAAAAGATTTATTTAAAGAGTCCATTAGGAGTTAGAATAACCTATAAGGGATCTCATCCCCGAAAAGGTGTGTCTTTGATTTCCGCAATGAAGTTGGTGAGTATGGTAAGAAAGGGTCACCAAGCATACTTGTGTGTTGTGACTTCTACAACTACCTTCTTACCGAATATTGAAGATGTGCCTAAAGTTCGTGAATTTGTTGATGTATTCCCCGAAGACGTGCCCAGGATTCCTCCCGAGCGTGATGTTGAGTTTTCTATTGATCTTGTACCTGGATCCGGACCCATAGACAAAGCTCTTTACCGTATGGCTCCGACCGAATTGAAAGAGTTAAGGAAGCAACTTGATGATATGATTGAGAAGGGTTTTATTCGACCAAGTGCCTCGCCTTGGGGTGCTCCCGTTCTCTTTGTGAAGAAGAAAGATGGTTCTATGAGGCTTTGTATTGATTACCTTGAGTTGAACCGAATTACCATCAAGAATAGGTATCCTCTGCCAAGAATTGAAGATTTGTTCGATCAACTAAAGGGTGCTTCTACTTTTTCCAAGATTGATTTGAGATCCGGTTATCACCAAATTCCCGTTCGTGATGTTGATATACCAAAGACCGCTTTTAGTATAAGGTATGGTCATTATGAGTTCAAGGTGATGCCATTTGGATTGACAAATGCTCCCGCTATTTTCATGGATCAAATGAACAGCACATTTAGTGAATATCTTGACAAGTGTGTGGTGGTGTTCATTGACGACATCCTTATTTTCTCCAAGTCCGAAGAAGAGCATGTTATTCATCTAAGGACTATTTTGGGTGTTTTTCGTCGTCAAAAGTGGTTTGCCAAATTCTCCAAGTGTGAATTTTGGTTACCTAAGGTGTCCTTTCTTGGGCATGTAATTTCTAAAGAAGGTGTAATGGTGGATCCTTCTAAAATTGAGGCCGTTAATGATTGGAAGAGTCCGACCGATGTAAGAGAAATCCAAAGTTTTCTTGGTTTAGCTGGTTATTACCGTAGATTTGTCCAAGATTTCTCAAAGCTTGCTAGACCAATGACCCAAATGTTGAAGAAAGAAACCAAGTTCTTATGGAATGAAGCTTGTGAAGCCGCTTTTCAAGAGTTAAAGAAAAGTTTGACTACCGCCCCGGTGTTGACTTTGCCTGAAGATGGTGTAGACTTTGATGTCTATTGTGATGCTTCCAAGATGGGATTTGGTTGTGTACTTATGCAAAGTAAGAAAGTGGTGGCTTATGCTTCGAGACAGTTGAGAGTTCATGAAGTGAACTATCCTACTCATGATTTGGAATTGGCCGCCGTTGTTCATGCTTTGAAAGTGTGGAGACACTATCTTATTGGTGTTCATTGCCGTATATTCACCGATCACAAAATTTTGAAGTACATATTTACTCAAAAAGAGTTGAATATGAGACAAAGAAGATGGTTGGAATTGGTGAATGATTATGATTTTGAGTTGTTGTACCATGAAGAGAAGGCAAATGTTGTTGCTGATGCTCTTAGTAGGAAATCTTCTCATTCCTTGAATGCTTTGCGGGTATTACCCGATGATCGTTGTGCCGAGTTTCGGAAGTTGAAGTTGGAATTCGTGGAACGTGGATTTGATTATGTTGGTGCT
This sequence comes from Heliosperma pusillum, assembly GCA_022085475.1. NCBI lineage: Eukaryota > Viridiplantae > Streptophyta > Magnoliopsida > Caryophyllales > Caryophyllaceae > Heliosperma > Heliosperma pusillum. The sequence goes on along the minus strand of JAIUZE010031588.1, from coordinate 3,712 downwards.
ATGACTGCCGAACCTGTTTTCGTCCGTGAGATCCGCGAAAGCCAAGTTGATGATCTTACCTACAAGTCTATTCAAGCCAAACTTCTAGAAGGAAAAGCTAAAGATTTCAAGTTTGATGATAAAGGTGTCCTTCGATTCCATGGCCGTTTGTTTGTGCCTAATTCTCTTGATTTGAGAAAGCGAGTTCATGATGAAGCTCGCCTTTCCCCTTATTCTATTCACCCCGGAGGTGATAAGATGTATAAAGATTTGAAGCTACAATTTTGGTGGCCGAATTTGAATGGCGATGTTGTGTCTTATGTTGGAAGATGTCTTACTTGCCAACAAGTGAAAATTGAACACAAGAGGCCCGGTGGATTGCTACAACCTTTCGATATTCCACTATGGAAGTGGGAATCTATTTCTATGGATTTTGTTATGGCTTTGCCAAGGACCGTTGGAAGTAAAGATGTCGTTTGGGTTATTTTTGATCGTTTGACCAAGTGTGCTAGATTCATTCCGATCAAAGAGACTTGGAGTTTAGATCGACTAGCGAAAGCCTACGTTGATGAGATTGTTAGATACCATGGTGTTCCCAAGGAGATCATATCCGACCGAGATCCGAGGTTTTGTTCGAGATTTTGGAAGGCTTTACAAGAAGCCATGGGTAGTAAATTGTTGATGAGTACCACATTCCATGCCGCTACTGATGGTCCGACCTAGAGGACTATTCAGACTTTAGAAGACTTGCTTAGGGCTTGTGAACTCGACTTCCAATCTAGTTGGGAAAAGAGTCTACCGTTGGTGGAGTTTTCTTACAACAATAGTTATCATGCCTCGATCAAGATGGCTCCTTATGAAGCTCTTTATGGAAGAAAATGCCGAAGTCCTATATGTTGGAATCAATTGAGTGATGTTCGTGACTTAGGCCCTGATGTTCTTGTTGAGACTATTGATCACGTGAAGGTCATTCGTGATAGAATGAAGGCCGCTCAAGACCGACAAAAGTCTTATGCCGATATCCGAAGAAGACCGTTAGAATTTGAAGTTGGAGATAAAGTGTTCTTGAAAGTATCTAACGGTTTGGTGTAAAGGGTAAATTGAGCCCGAAATACATTGGACCCTTTGATATTGTAAAAAGGATTGGTGTCGTTGCTTATAAGTTGGACATGCCCCCGAATTTGGCTAAGGTTCATGATGTATTCCATGTTTCTCAACTGAGAAAGTATGTTAGTGATCCAAGCCATGTCTTTCAGGCGGAAATGCCCGAGCTTGAACCGAATTTGTCCTTTGAAGAGAAGCCGATCCGCATCCTAGATTGCAAGGATAAGAAGTTGAGAAGTAAAGTGGTTCCTTTTGTGAAAATCTTGTGGAGATGTACCAATGTCGAAGAAGAGACTTGGGAAATGGAAGCTTCTATGCGTAGTAAATATCCAAGCCTATTCGATTAAGGTATCTTTCTATCGCTCAAGTTTCGAGGGCGAAACTCTTTAAAAGGTGGGGTGATTGTAACACCCTAAAATGTACCCTATTTTTATAGTAAAAATATTTTACGGATACTTTTCAGCGAAATTTAGTTTTAGTTTAGAATTAAATTTCCCGTGTCTTATTTAGAATTTCCGAGTTCGTTTTCGGACTTTACGCGAGATTTCGAGTAAGTTACGTCTTAAAACGTTATGGGCTTTTCCATGAACTTTTCCACTTACTCCCTCATATACTCCCTTAACCCTAACTCACCCTCACATTCAATCTTCTTCTTCCTCACCAAGTAACCACCAAAACCCTAACCTCCATATTTGCTCAAACTTAATCTCGATTCTACTCCTTCGTTTCTCGCTCGAATTCACTAAAGTTCGTCCTATTCTTTCCCTCTCATCGTCCTCTATCCTTATTGGTAATAAAATTACCGTCTTTCTCGCTTTTCAATTTATCTGTCTTTCTCAATGGTGAATTATATTCATCTTTTATTATCTAATTGTAGGTGGTGACCTCCAAGACCCCGACAAAGACTACTTCTTGATAGAAGAGGACATCGACGCGGATTCAAGACGCGAAAAGGTAACGGTGAAGGGTTACTCGATATCATTTACGTGTTTTATGTGTTTTCTATGTTAGTGATCGTATTCAGAATATGATTAGTAAACTTAGGACTTGTGTGTTGATGATAGTTGTTGTTAGTTGATAAATGATAATGAGAATTAATGATTTGTGATGTTAGATGATGATAGTTCAATGTTGAACCTTAGTGAAAATTGCGATTTTCGTGCATATTGGACCCCAGCCGGCCGACCGGCAGCTGGTCAGCTGACCGGCTGGGGAGAGGCTGTATATTATTTATGTTACGTAATACTTTGTGCATGAATTATGTCTCAGCCGGCCGACCGGCTGAGACACACCTGAACATGTCTTCATTTTCTCATATGTTATTGGTCCCAGCCAGGTAGCCGGCAGCCAGTCCCTATGACCGGCTGGGACACGCTGCATTTTCAGTTAAGTTTTCATATGATATATGATGCCAGCCGGGTAGCCGGCAGCCGATCCACCTGACCGACTGGCACCCTGCTGGAGTTCTTTCTTATATTTTCTTAAATCTTAATTTATAATTATTCTTATGGTTCGTTTATCGTATAAATTTACGTAATGACTTTGAATATTAATGTTTTGAATATATGATATTCCATTCGCTTGTATCGCATGTTTTGTGACGGTTTTTGGTATGTCCCACTTTGAGTCGGTTTTTACACATGTTACGGTTTGAGCACTAATTTTCTATGTGCTATATACTCTCATTCCCGTGGCTACCTCCACGTTCGTAAGGCTGGAATGTCGGAACGAGGAGTGTATCCTTACTGCTTGATTGTATGTGTTAGTGGGCATATGACGACGTTGTTCGGAGGCGAACGCTTTGCGTTGATCGACCCGGCCGTCAAATGTTGTATACTTGCGAGGTGGTGTCATTGCATGTAGCGTACCGCTTCTTATGAGGCTGGTGCTATTTTCCGCCTCTTTCGTGAAGGTTGACCGAATTTGGGGTACTCGGCGTCTATGATTGACCGAGTCTTGGATTCGAAATGTTTATCGCATGTCGAATCGGAAAACATTATTCCGAGAGTCTGGCCAGGTTTAGACTAGGACCGTATTATGATCGTCGTCCTACCGAGAGGAAATTAGTCTACATATACGAAATAAATTGAATCGTGTATGCGTACAGGGCAATATTTTATCCCGTGGATGCCTTTTAATCATACTTGCATGTACACGGTGCTAGTGCGTGTCATTTACCGTGAGAGATGTCGTCAATGTATTTGTATGTTTGGATGGATGATTATATGATTGATTATTCGTGATCGTTGGATGACTTGGCATGGTTTGTTTGTCGAGTCTCAATCTTATCAAACTTATGGCGCTAACGGTGAGATGCAAGCCCTCGTGAGTGTATGGTTGCCTCAGAGTGTCATCCCCGAGTCTTTCTATAATATGATGGTTACGGCTTTGTACTTCATGTATCGATATTCTTATATATTGAATTGCCTATTTATCCTTCTCGTATTTCACATGTATATCTATATATGCATGCTTCTATTTTTGTATTTCCGTTTATGTACGTTTAATGTGATATGGCTGGGAGAACCCGGAGTTACCCCCAACTGACTGTGGCGTTCATGTTTTTCATGGATGAACAGGTTGCTTGATGGATGCTTTTGCTTGTGGTATTTTGGGTTCGGGTGTGTGT
>JAIUZE010031587.1:0-11032 GCA_022085475.1 Heliosperma pusillum | reverse complement strand
ATAGAGTTTGGATTACCGATTGTTAACTGATTCACATGATTACGTGTTGATTAGGGTTTGAGTGTATCATGGCCATGGTTCTGAGAGGAACCTCTGAGCTAGCATACCAGCTTCCCTACCTCGAGTCATAGTTTATTATCGGTTTCACATGATAGATTTCACATGCTAGGTTATTTGTTAGTTATCTGTTTCATAACATGAAAAGCATATCATATATGTTTAAGTTTTGTATTTTCCATATACATTGCTTTTATGTTATTCATGTTTCATTAAAATCGACATTTCGTGGCTGGGAGAACTCGGAGTTACTCCCCACTGACTGTGGCTTCCGTGTTTATATTTAATGCGGTCGAACAGGTGGTTAATGCATACATTGGGTACATTGACGAGCTAGCGAGCGAAGTATTACCTTGGACCTATATTCGGTTCTTAGATTGTATATCATTATACACTCTGTTAGTTCTGTATTTATACGGGAGATATGTCTCCCGTTTCAGATACTTTTTATTGTATAATATTATTTCCGTTTTGTAATGACCCTTTTTATTTATGACACCTTCTTTATGTATTTAAATTATTTTTTTTCTTTCCGCAAATTTGAGGGTGTCACAGCGGCACAGAATGCCGAGTGGTTTAACAGCATGGGTCCACGGTTCGAGATTGTAGAGGGTGGCGGCTCTGGTTCGGGAGCCCAGGATGTAGATGCGTCTTTTGCTGAGGCCACTCATGGCCAATTTGATACTACATCCTCTGATTTCACTGGATACTCTTGAGGCCGGAAACCCATGAGTATGATCCCTTATAATCCAAATCTTCATCATATTTATATTTTCGCATGCATTTAGATAGTTGTATTATATCTTAGCCTAGTCATCCATTTAGTTGCATCCATTTAGGCTTGCATTAGAATTTAATTTTGTAACATATCGTCACATGTTAGCCTTGCATCCATATAGCGTAGTTGCATTTTGTTTGGTGTCATTTTTAGACTTTCCCGTGGTTGGTACCCCCATGAGGGGCGTGCATTTATGCATCTTACCGCCACGACGAGACTCTAGATTAGCATATAGTGTAGTTCATGCATTTACTTAGAGCTAATCCTCTTGTATATATTGTTCATATTGTGATTTCTCTTCAAAAATTAAAAACCCCAAAAACAAGTTTTTATTTTTCAAAATATTTAAAAACCCAAAAACATGTTATTTGCTTTGAATTCGCCCCTCACACCATGTAAATACCAAGTGTGGGGAGGGAATTCCCAAAAAAATTGAAAAACCCAAAAATTTGTTTTGTTTTCCTTTTCTTTCTTCCCTCCTTTCATATTTGAGTCACTTACTCGGGGACGAGTAAGACTTAAGTGTGGGGAGGATTTTATTTCCTTTGTATATATCGTTGAGTTTCGAAAAAAGATGAAAAATGCCTAAAAATCGAAAAATTTGAAAATTTTCCAAAAAAAATATATGTGTAGATTAGTTTGTATATAGTTTATTTTGTATATATTGCCGTGTGTTTCTTCTTATCTCCATCCATAGGTGCGCCCCACATCATATGAGGCACGAAAAAGGGAAAATGAAGACGCTTTGGTGAGATCTTTCCTATTTCTCTTCTCCCTTATCTCCTTTCCTTCTTACTTGAGGACGGGATGTGTTGATGACGATGGTGTGAATTTTGTTGATTGGCGTGTGTGCCACTTGTGTGCTGTTAGGAGATAGCATTAGCTTATGTGTCATATAGTCGGTTAGAGCATGTGCATTTAAGTTGTATATATGCTAGATTGCATCATGGCATATAGTTGCATTTAGAAAAATGTTTTAATAATTGTCTTTTTGGAAAACTTGTTGAATGTGCATAGTCCCTTTTTGCTACTTTTTTATTCATAAAGTGTTCATCTTAATCGTGGAATTTTAGACGCCCTGGGTTGTGCATTTTTAGTGAGTTTTAACCCGTCTACTAATGCCGAGTCACGAGTTTGCGCTTATTCCACCTCGACACCCTCGATTGATGTGATTATTCCGATGGTAGAAAGGATTCTTAGGTGACCGTTCTTGCTATGCAACCAACCATGATTCATTGTTCTTCCACTTTTGATCAAAAAAGGAAACAAATCAAACAAGCTGAAAATATTGAGTCAATTATCATCTTTTCTTGTTTTCGTCAAGGAAGTGCAAAACGGAACTTCTAGGGATTCTAGTGGGCCCATATCTAGGCCCCCTTTCGATGCCACTACGGTGGGGATACCCCTATTGTTGGTTCCGACCGCATGTCCTTGACGGAAACCGTGTGCTTTCATGCCAAAAATTGCAAACCAAAATGCAAATCAAAAAGAAAGAAAAAGAAAAAGAAAGCAAAGTGTGAAATGAAAAATTTTCCAAGCAATAAGACTCAAATCTCAATTTCCTTTTATCCTTCTTGAATCATTCACCTTTGAAGTTGCATAGTGAGACGGGACGACCCTTGTGTCTCATTTATTTGAGAAACGTGAATTCCATATGCTATTGTGCTTAATAACGTCACGAGGATTTCATTTCCATCTTCCATTTTATCGCTTTTGGCCAAGCAAATAGTAGACGGGGTTCGAAATTTTCATTAGACTTGCACCGCTAGGAGGCGAATATTTTTCCATGCTTTATGATATTAGTGGCTTACAAGGATCATGCATTATTTAAACGGTTTTCCTTTTAGATATTTCCGTCACATGGATGAGGCATGTGATTTTTCTTTTGTTAGATGCATCTTTGTCGTGTTCTTACGTGTTTTTCATTTGGATGCGTCGAGATTTTGAGCAAGCCCCTACTTGCCTTGCAAGGAAGTACTCTACCTCATGAGTATCTCGTTGTGAGTTGAAGGGACGGAGGAGGCCCGTTAATTGCCTACCGTCGGATATTATTAATAGTTTAGGTTGTAGCCTTAATATTAGAGTAGTATTGAATAAGGGTACTTATGGGTCTCGAATTTTGTTTACTTACTCGGGGACGAGTAAGTCTTAAGTGTGGGGAATTTTGATAAGCATTTATTTAGTCACATTTCTACCTCATTTTCGTCCCCATTTTGGTCCGTTTACACGGATTTGCGTGTCTTTAATTGCATTTTATTTCCCGATTTCCCGCGCTATGAATATCGATCTCTATTTGCAGGAATTAATGCGGAAATGAAGGAATCGGTGCATAAAGACCTTGCATGAGTCGGGATTCGAAGATGAGTCGAAGAATGAAGAATTGAACCTCCAGGTGGTGCCGGCCGGCCTATTGACCGGCGGCCGGTCCACCGGCCTAGACATCAACTCCACCAATGAAGAAGTTGAGAAAATGAAGAAAAGGCCCAGGTAGCGCCGGCCGGTCTACCGGCGGCCGGTCGACTACCCGGCCCACACCTACATCAGAATGCATATGAGAGTGTTTTGGTGCTCCAGGCCGGTGGGGGACCGGCGGCCGGTCGACCGGCCCAGACCTCCATTTTCCCATACTTAGAAGATTTTGAAGCATTTTGAAGGCGAGTTTCTGAAGTCATCGATGTGCTCCAGGCCGGTCAGAGGCCCGGCGGCCGGTCGACCGGCCGGGAACACAATATCGCAAAAATCGCCCTCTTCTTCTAATTTCTTCCTTAATTTCGAGAGACCTATATATACCCCCCCTTATTATTTTGTAAGCAGTTTTTTTTTAACAGTTTTTTTAGCACAAAACCCTAGAAATTTGTAACCCAAATTAATCATCAAATACTCTCCTAATATTTCCCTAATCTAGTTTAGTTTCTCATTTCAAGTTGTTGAATCTAGTCTTTCATTTCATTTTTGGAGTTTGTATTGAAGACTTGGGTGAAGACATTCCCCCTTATTCATCAATATAAGTTTTGTTTGGTATAAAATCTCTCATCTTTTTTATTGTTTATGCAATTAATTTCCATCTCTAGTTTATAGTTCATCTTTTGATTGTTATCTTTATTCTTCTCATAGCATAATGTTGATTGAACTCCCCCTTCCCTTTAGTGCTTTGATTTCCTTTACCATGTGTGAGTAGATTATCCTCTAGGGTTTAGGGGAGCCTAAGGGTGGATCATGTGGGGTATTAGGTTGGTTAATTAGCAAGTTTGTGGTAAATGATTTGGGTATTGCCCATATGAACACCAAGTGTTTGATGAAATGTGTGAACGAAAGTTACCATTTTATCAAGCATGGTTTGATCTTCTCTTAAGCGACGGTGGTAGAGACGATTAGACTAAGTGTTTATATGGGTGATTTGAGACAAATGCGATAGCTTGTTGATGATTATCGATTGTTGAGACATTAGCAATCGATTTTACTCAAATTATTTACCCCCCTCGCTAGTTACCCGACTAACCCATTAATCCCCCTAAGGTGAACCCCTTTACCCTAGCCTTTCCCCTAATTGTTTTCATCTTAATTACTTAGCAATTGTTTGTTTTTCCTAGTTTTTAGTTAACTTTCCAATCCGTCATATTTTAGGCTAGAATAGGATTCAATCGAACTAGTAGTTGACCTCCCCCATCCTCGTGGATTTCGACCCCTTTATACTACTTTTATTGGGTTATTTTTGATGCTTGTTTTGACGACAAACCGATCATCACACTAGAATGCACCTCTCGGATCAATAGGTTTCTGTAAGAGCCTCTTGGCACACACAACTTATTGCCTTTGATTAGGAACCCATTATGCAGACTGTAAGGTGATTCCTAGACCCTGGAACCTGGCCCCTTCATTCTGAGATAACCAATCTTCATAGAAGTCAGGATCATCCTTGTAGAGTTCCTTCATGAATGGAAACCCTAGAATCTTTTGTTCGATGACTGAAAGGAATGAATATCTCCTGGACAAAGCATCAGCAACAGTTTTTTGCTTGCCCTCCTTGTACTTACTTGAAAAGATGAAGGATTGAAGGAACTCAACCCACTTAGCATGCATGTATGCTATCCACTGATATACTTTAAGGCCTCATGATCTGAATGCAGCACAAAGGGTTTAGCTAGGCTTAAGATAGTTGCTCTAATGCATAAGGGCTCTAACAAGGGCATAGAATTCCTTATCATAAGTGGAGTAAGTCATCTGAGCTCCACTCAACTTCTCACTGAAATAAGCCGAATGTTTTCTTTCTTGAATTAAGACAACTCCAATTCCCACACCATTGGCATCACATTCACCTTCAAACAGGCAATTGAAATTTGGTAGCCTGGGGACAGATGCATCACACAAGAGCTTCTTGATGTTTCTGAAGGCTTGCAGAGCACTCTCAGTCCACTTGAACTCCCATTTCTTCATGCACTTAGTGATGGGAGCAGCAATAGCACTGAAGTTCTTAATAAACCTCCTGTAAAATGAAGCAAGGACATGGAAACCCCTTACTTTTATGAAGTTCTTAGGGACTGGCAAAGACTTAACTACATCAACATTGTTCTGATTCACATATATCTCCCTCCCAGACACAAGATACCCCAAGAATTTTACCTCATCTGCCATAAAAGTATACTTCTTCAATTTTCCAAATAGCTTGCATTCTCTCAGGATTCCGAACACAGTTTCAAGATGCTTCAAATGTTCTTCCTGGCTGATGAGGTTAGTCATCACATGGATAAGTGACGTGGTGTGGTTTGATTGGGAAAGAGCAAAGCACATGGATGGATTGAAAGCAAAGTGAAGATCTGCAGTCAAGATTAAAGCACAACAAGCACAATAAATACAACAACCATTTTCACCTGGTCAATAACAGCCACCATGATAAGCGGACCCTTAGAACAACAGTCGGAGGAAGACCCAAAGAGTCGTTTGAGTTTACTCGCCACATTATAAATAAGAGAGAGCAAGGGCAAGTAAGACACAACATTCATCTATTCTCGGCTTCAGCAACAACAATCTTCATACTAATTATTCCAAGGTTCTTCATTATTTGTAACCTTAAATCCGTGTACCTTGTACCCCCAGAGCAAGTACCTCTTTCATTTTAGTGCACCTATTTGGAGGGATTCTGAGCCCCCCCGCGAACTTTCCCATATTGGGTTTTCCGCATCACCAATTCCTTGTCTCTTTACTCCTCTTGCACCTTTACTTTCTTTTATTTCTTCATTTAGCAATAGTAGGATGACCACTTTGATCCACCTAACAAAAAATACATAATTCGTAAGTTTTTACCAAAACCGTTTGGCCCCCACCATGGGGCATAATGGTTAATATCTACAGTAAAAAAAATCCAAATCCGAAATTTCAGGCTCTAATTCACCAAACACCAGTGGTTCTACCACACGACCCTCAGCAGCACCACCCCACAACCACCAAATATTACCAGTACTCCAGCCAATGCAAGCCAGATGATCTCGTTCACTCTTCCAAAGGAGGCGGCAGGGTCGTCCAGACTTCCTAAGCCACCTAGGGTGGCAGACTTAACCGGTCAAGGTCCGAAGGAGCCATCTACCCAAAGCTGGACCAGGTCCAACAAGGATAGCATCCCTATTATAAGCGAGATCGTGGTCAACCCCGACCAGACGAAAGGATCAGGGAAGCAGCGCCGCCCGAGCCTTGCTCCTGCTCAGCCAGACCCCCTGCAGACCATTCTCTAGGGTATTGATGTCGTCCATGGTGCCGTCGAGGATTTGAAGAAGGAGAATCAGAGCATGAAAGGGAAAAGATGGTTGTCCTGGCAAACCAGCAACCAGCGTCTAATCCCCGTAGTGCCCAGATGTCTTCATCAGCTACTTTCCCTCCTCTTAGGGCACTCGGAACCGATCCAGGTCGTATGATCCCGCAGGAGCTCATAACCCAGTTAGATCTTGAAGCAACAACGCTCGCACGAACCATGGGATCCATTGGAATAGTAACTCTGACACCCAGCCCCTTTACACCCTCAGGCTACCTGCAAACCCAAGGTAATATCCCTTATGGTGCTTCTTTCATCACTAACTCTTTCTTTGGTCCAGGTCCCTTATGGAGACGCATTATCCACACTCAACCTATGCAAAGCGGAGCAACTTTTCATCCGTATCTGGGAGACCAGGCCATGAAGTAACAACACCTGGAAGTAGCTTCTTTGGCCTTGCTTCTGGTGTTCCTAACCCTTTTGTAGGAAGAGAAGGACTGGTAGAACGACAGCTTCAGGAGCTATGGAACATGATGAACAAGATACATGGGGTGCCACGTCCCATGGAGAAGGCTGAGCATAAAAGTTATGCAGACTCTCCTTTCGTGGACAACATCACCCTTATCAACGTACCCGAGGAATTCAAACCTCCAACCATGACGTTGTATGATAGAACTGATCACCCGCTGGACCACATCAGCCAGTTTAAACAGAAGATGATGGTAGTCACCGCAATGGGGCCTCTGAAGGAAGCATTAGATCATTTACCGCAATGTGTAAGGGGTTCAAATCTACTGTGTCAAGAGCCGCTCTACTTTGGTTTGTGAGCCTTCCCAACAGGACCATTAGATCATTTACCGATCTAGTGAACCTGTTTACCCAGTAGTTTGCTAGCAGCGGGAAAGTGGAGAAGCAGACTAGTGACCTGTACAAAGTGATCCAGAAGTTCGACGAGTCCACCCGAGACTTCCTCAACAAGTTTAACAAAGAGAAGTTGGCAATCCCAAGATTCGACATCGCCACAGCAATTGAATCGTTCCGCCAGGGACCCATCAGGATTCAGATCTATACAGGGATCTGAACAAGTACCCTTACAGTACCTTTAAAGATGTGCAATCTAAGGTTATGGCAGCAATCCAATTGGAGGAAGACTTGAAATCCACAAGGACCACCTATGACACCGACAGGAGTACCAGAAAAGCGGTGGCTGACAAGAGGGGTGAAAGATCGAAGTCATACAACATGCCTACTATCAGAAAAGTCTCAAAAGGGTCGGATTAAAGGGATAACCCAAATCTATCTCCAAATATCAGCGAATATGGGTTTTCTACAAGCATGACAGACCTGCACAAAGCTATAAAGGAACTAAGAGGAAAATTAAGGTGGCCCAGGAAATCAGCAGGAGACAAAGCTTCTGACAAGAGGGACCAGAGCAGGAGATGTGACTTCAATGATGAAGTCGGCCACAATACTGAACATTGCGTACAACTACACAAGGAGGTCAAACATCTATACGGAGCAGGGTACCTCGACAACCTTCTCTCTAAAGGGAGCAGGTCTGGTAAAGTAAACGCCACAGATCAGGTGCTGCCTTGTTCACCCCTTCTCTATATTAGAATTGTTAATGTCATCACAGGTGGATCTGAGCTATGTGGGCTGGCCTACTCATCAGCCAAGAGACACGCCACGGAGACAAAGGGAGACAAACTCGAGTCCTCCTGTAAGGTAAGAAGAATAGATCTTCCAGCAGTCTCCTTTGACAAGTTCAACGCACAGGGTGTGCAAGAATACCATCACGATGCACTGGTTATCTCCCTATCAATAGGAAATTTCCTGGTAAATAAGATCCTAGTAGATATATGAAGTTCAGTGAACCTCCTCATGCTGAGTGCCCTCAAGAATATGGGACTTGGTGAGAAGGATCTAACCATCAGAGCTGTCCCTCTAGTAGGATTCAGTGGTGGAACCACAAGATCACTAGGGGAAATATTTATTCCCACTTTTGCCGGTAGAATTAATAAACAAATAAGATATTTGGTTATTAATGGTCCATCTAAATATAATGTTATCCTTGGTAGGCCCTACATCCATGTAATGAGAGTCATCCCCTCAACGTATCACCAATGCCTAAAATTACCAACTCTGTGGGGCGTACAAGAGATACGAGGAGATCAAGAGGAGGCCAGAGGCTGCTAAAGCTCACTCGCCAGCATAACAACTACAGAGCTAGCATGTCCATGAAAAGTACGTGGAACCACTGTAACAACCCGAAATGTACCCTATTTTTCTAGTGAAAATATTTTACGGATACTTTTCAGCAAAATTAAGTTTTAATTTAGAATTTATTGTTTCGGGTCGAATTTGGAATTTCCGAGTTCGTATTTGGAATTTCCGCGAGATTCCATGAGAATCCCGTTTTAAGTCGTCTTTGACTTTTCTTGACATTTAAGTCGTCTTTGACTTTTCTTGACTTTTGAGTCGTCTTTGACTTTTCTTGACTTTTGAGTCATCTTTGACTTTTCTTGACTTTTAAGTCGACTTTGACTTCCGTTGACTTTTCCGACTCACCCCGTAATTTGAAAGACCGAAAATATATTTGAAAAATGATTTATTTAATTTATTTTAATTTATTAAGATTTATTTGAATTTAAGATAATTTAATATAATTATTTTGAATTTATTCGGAATTAAAGAATAACTTTTACGGTTTAACCCCGAACATCATTTAACTATTCCCGAGTCATCTTAAATCCCGAAACAAAACCCGAAACCCGACTTTGGCATGAGTCACACGCCCCATGTCATATTTTTCCACTCACTTTAGATCTTTTGATTACTTATTATTAAACTAATACAAATATCTATGATATTTGTAACTTTATCGATCCGTCAATTTAAACTCCGCAAATCGCTTAAAAACAGACCCGATTCTCCTATGATCACACGTCTCTTTTTTCCCCTCTTAGGACTTGATATTTCCTTTCTTTTGATTTAATTAACATAATATCTAAATCATATCTAGATATTTTATTAAACAATTATAAAATCTAAATTTATCTAATTAATTACCATAATATGTTTATAAAACCCGAGTCAATCCCGTAACAACAATTTCAAAACCCGACTCCATTATTTCCTATATTACACGGCACACCTTCCCACTTTACTCACCACTTATCTTTTCATTTTACATTAAATCAACTTAATATCTAATTAATACCTTCTTTAATATAATAAAAATCGTTCTTGGTGTTCTTCATCGTTCTTCATCGTTCTTCGTCGTTCTTGAGCAAAATCGTCACAAAACCTTCATTTCTTATTCAAATCCGTCCTAACTTATATTTCTAGAATCTTCTCTTCGCTCTCCATCTTCAAGTACGGTTTATTTTCAATTCGGACAAAATCGTTTTCAACACTTTAATTATGGAAAATCAAGTTTTAATTCTAACAATATTATTCTTGTCATTTCTTATAGGGGAAGATTTTGAAGACGAGTTTGGTGACTCGTATATTTTAGGAGAAGACTAGTAGACGGGTTTTTCTTTACTTCTTATTTTGGTGCTACTTGATTTTACTAGCTAAGGTAACGATTCCGAGTTACTCGACGAATTAATGTTACATACCTTTGTATCTTTTGTTTTAGTTCATATTATTGTTATTTATGATTTTTGGTAATAACATGATAAGTAGTAATGATTTTTATGTTGTATGGAATTTTTAACATGTTTGGTGTTCTTGACATATTTTAATGATTTGTTCAAAATCATGATTTTTGTATGAATGAAGGTTGAATTGGATGTTTAAAAATGGATGTTGTTAATAAAAATCATGTTAGAAATAATTGGGAATGGTGGTTGGTTTGGCCGTGAGAATGGCCGTGTATGGTGGCCTGAAAACCAGCCCAAACCAGGCCGGTTCAGGCCGGTCCAGGTCCGGTCTGGGTTGGTCCGTGGGTTGGCTTTTGGGTTGTGTCGATACTTGATTGTTTTGTTGTTGTTTTGACGGGTTTTAAATATGTTAAACATGCGGGAAATATTAAGAAACAGTTTTTAGAAATGATGACCAAAACCGGTCCAAAATGAACCGGGGGTCCCCTTGGACTTGTGTCGGTTTTTGAGTATTGTTATTTTATCGTGTTTTGTAATATTTAGCAAGTGGGAAATTTTAATAAGTAAATTATTTAATTAAAAGCTTTTCATTATATTATTATTTCTCACATGTTAGAAATTATAATACGAGATTTTAGTTTAATTTGGTATCATGTAAGTCAAGCGGGTTTTCGTATGAATTAATAATTCACATGTTAGAATTTGAATGAAATAGCATGAAATGAATGTGATATTCTTATGTTCAAGCCTCGATGGCTAAGACTCTGTTTCTAGCCGGTTTGACCAAACGGGTTTGGTCAAACTACGATCTAGTCAGCCCCGTTTTTAATGATGACCCGTCGCGGG
>JAIUZE010031586.1:0-16098 GCA_022085475.1 Heliosperma pusillum | reverse complement strand
GACTTCACCATAACCGGCCATGTGAGCCTCAATTTGATCCATTTTGATTTTTGATATTTGTCCCACAAATACTTATTAATCATATGCGTAATTATCTTGTATAATTAAGTGTTAATTTGATCATATAACAATTATATGACACAAATAAATGAATAATATGTACTTAACATTTTAAGTAATATTTTACCATTATATCAATATATAATGGGTCCCACAATACTTAGTTAATTTATTTTACAACTCTTTGTAAATATAATTAACTAATTACCTCTATCTCAAAACCTCAACTAATTTAGTAATTTAACGATTAATTACTAAGTTAAATCTTATTTAATCGTATGAAAATAAGATATAAATTTATTAGTCAATTATCGCATAATTGAAAAATAAACTTAATCGAATTTGAGTTCTTAACTCAATTTCTAACAATTAACTCTCGTACATATCGAATATATGTAATGGGCTAATTAACTGTATCATATACAAATAATTAGTTACTATTTGGATTTCATCCTTTAGGTGTGACCGAAAGGGATTAGTTGATCACCGCCGTCAAACGACAATAACGTCAAACTCTAGTTAGCCAACCGTTATTGATTTACGTTAATCAACTGACTAATCATATATATAGTTAATAAATATCCTAATTATATTCCTTAATAAGATTTATTATGTGGCGCACTATTGTGGAGGACACCTACTCCAACAGGAGCCACCATCTCTTCACCTATCACCACTCTCGTCGGAGTCCTACCATCAAAGTAGTCTCTAACATAAGAGCTCGGCACCAACCCAGGTAGAGCAGCCGCCCCTGCCGGCAGGTTTCAACCTATCAGCTGTGTCGCCTCCTCCAAGTCGACCCTCATGGCCACCAACGGCCACTCCAAGTTCTCCTCTCCACACGACAAACCAGTACTCATACCATAATCCTCCAATTTGGCTCCGACCTCCCCAAAAGGCATATGGAAGGTCGAAGTCGTATCCTAGTAAGGATCCAAGAAGGCACGAATCAAGCAAAGGTTAGCACGAATCTTCATCGCCCTGATCGACCTCCAGGCTCGAAACAACTCTCTAAAGGCTCCTCCCCCAATGAGGGTCTTCTCATCCTCGGTCAACTTCTCGTACGCCTCCATCATGGTCGTATAACCAGAAAAGGAACTCATGTTCCCAGCTTCATGCAATTTGAATCAAGAAAGTCATTTAGCATTTTACACTTCAAAAGAAATGGCAATTGGATACGGAAAATGACAAAGCAAACACAAAGGCTTACCATACTCCGTGCCGTCCTATAAGACAAGTGGCTCTCCGCTGCCCAAATGAGATGTCTACCATCCCATTTCTCAGCCCACTTAGGTGCACCCGCCAGATCGTGTCCACCTCGATCTGTGGTAATCCTCCTCTGAACCTCGTCCTCAGCTATCCCGGTCTCCTGTACCACCTCGCCTGGTATATCTTCTCCCACACGGGAAGAAGAAGGCTCAAGATCTATGTCCATGGGAACTCTCCCTGGCGTAGAAAGAATGTTACCTGCACATTTCAAACATTTTAAACAGTTCAAGCAATTCCTCAACGGTTTCAGACAATGGCAAGCACATTTTAAAAGCGTTTCAAGTCATTTTCAAGAAGTTTTCTGGTCATATTTGACCGTTCTTTCAAAAATCCCACTATACATAAAGGATAGGGTCAACTCAAGTCTAAATTTGAAACCTAATTTTGGGTTTGAGTCGAAAGTTCGACAACATTTCGCTATAATAGCGGTTATACCCTAGAAAAGCGTACTGCAGAGACCGTCGCAAACTGAAAGTCTAATGCTACAACAAGTTCGCCCACTAAGAGGGTTTTCGAAGCGGTTTTCGATTCAGCGAGAATCCGTCTCATTTGTTCTAAACTCAACGAAAACGAAAAAACGAATGCATGACTATGTTCCTAACAAGGCCAACAGTCCATTTCTAATGTCAATTTCTATCATACAAATCAAAGGAGCAAGAACCCCTCAATTTTTGAGTTCTTTGGGGAAGGGAGCCCCAATTTGAAAATCAAAATCAATCATATATACATGATTAAAGCGAGATTGGAATGCATACCTCGGTTTGTCATGGCTTATGGAGCAATTTGATCAAGATTGCAGCACGTTTTTGTGGAGTTTTGATGGTTTTGTTCGAGTTTTATGATTTTCGGATGAATGAAATACATCCCTCTGTTCGCGTTTTTTATCAGACAGGGAGAAGCCCGGGAAGAAACGCAGCAATAGCTGCGCCTCTTCCAAAGGCCGCAACTCTTGGTGCTTCCTTTCCTCAGGAATGTTTCGCCTAAATTTGAAAAGTTGGTTACAAGTTCGTTACTTGTGGGCCCAAGTCATATGCGCCTGTTCCCTGACTTCTATTTTTTCATGCTTTGGTTATTTTTCAATACCCGTGCCTCGGCAGGTTTCAAAAGCGTCACATCAGCTCAACAGAGACCCGTTTTTTCTGAATATACAATCCGTGGGCCCATTTTTTATCGTCAAGATATTTGTTCACCACAACTGAGCAGATTCTCAGAATGATTCAATCCTGACAGAATATTCCATATGTCAAGTTTCAACATGTGTTTCCCCAACAAGAGTTCGCTTGAAGACAGGGACAAGCAAATTCTCACGTCCAGCGGCTGGCGAGCCTCATTACGCAGCTTATCCCCAGTGGCTGGGGAGCCTCATTACGTATGCCTTTCAGAAGGCTGGCGAGCCTCATGACGCAACCTCAAGTCCAAGTAAGAAGATGCTCAGGTATGACTCCTTCTTATGGCTGGTGAATTTTCGTACGTAGTCTAATGGACTTTAAACGACCCTCCCCGATGGTCGGCAGACCTTAAAATATTTCCGACGAGAGGTCATTGGTTCAGATCTCTTGAACCGCCTCGCGTCTCCATAGTCGCCAGGTTGTAATTTTCGATTGACTTGATGGCTATACTTTGACTTTTGCCTTGTCAAAGACTCAGTCAAAGTGGGGGTTGTGTAGATACCTCAAATCTACACCTTCCATCAACCACACAGTGATGATTGGGGCGCATGATTGGTATGCGAAACAATTTATGACAATTCATAAAGTTTATCATCAAGTGATAGCTAAACTACTTGTGTCTACCTCTTGGTCGTCATCAACGTGCCGATACGGTCGTTTTGACAGTCATTAGAGTCATTTTGGAGTCCCGGTCAAAAGTCGCTTCATTTTCTATAAACAGTCTTTTAAAACCGTGTCTGAACGCTCGAGAATATTCCGGATGTTTTAATGTTTCAAAACTTATCTTTTCTCGGTAGAATATATTCATATTTTATTTAGAAGAGAATTTGTAATCTACCGCAATTCCCATAAAGAAACGCGGAAATATTTCTTTCAAAGTAAGAAACTGCTCAAGAATTGATGGAGCAGGAGCTACGCCTCTTCCAAGAGTCGCAGTGCCTGCTGCGCTTCTTCCCCAGCTCTGTTTGCCTGTTTCCGGAATATTTTCTAGATTTCTTTCCGCGTTTGAGTTATTCCAAAACTCTTCGGATTTCTCGCTATATAAGAAGAGGTTCGGGCACACTTTCAAGGCACGCGAGTGTTCCGCCCCTTTTTTCTCTCTCTTTGCATTCTAGACCTTTCTCTAAGCATTTTCACAACTACGTGCTTGATCAATCGACCACGTAACCTCAGATCCTTTTGGGTACCTGTCATGTTATTGCATTGACCTACCAATTTGACCAACTCAACAATAATCAATCGTAACTAATCAATCGTTCCTCTTACGAGGGCACTTTATTTACATTCGAGTCGTGCTGTCGCTAAATCGTAACTTTAGTTCATATCTCGTTTCGTCAAAATGTAAGTCTGAGGGTGTTTAATCCCGTCTTTGTATTGTATTTCATCTAATGCAAGATTCATGTCGGATTTATGTCAAAATAGTTTTCAAAGCTTTTCTTTAGTCTTTCATTATTTCTTTTATTTTTCTTATTTCATATTATTTATTTAGTTCTTGACTTGAATCCCTAATAATCAATATTAGTGGGTTTTTGTGATCTATCAAATTGTGTCTTTAGAGGTTAGATTTGTTCATATCAAATCTCTAAATTCGTCTTTAATATAATTAGTGTAATTAATACGACTTAAATCACTTAAATTCGCCTTGTAGATCATTAATAAATCGTAATTCACCAACGAACACTAACTGTTTGCGATTCTGGCTTCACAGCCAGAACCCATCTCAGGAACAATAGCAAGTTCTGATGCGCCTCTTCCAGAGGACGCATGACTTGCTGCGCCTGTTCCGGGCTGGTTTCTGTCTTTGATCTTCCTATTTCACTTTGACGTAGTTTAACTAGGTAATAAATGGACTATTATTCGTATTATCATTGCTAATCTGATTCGTTTTAGTTTTATTAATTCTTCTCTTTATTTCAATTAATCTTTTAAACATATTTCTGACATAGATCATGAAATCCATTGTAATCTGTGTTCTTTTGTTATTTATTTCGTAATCATTGTATGATTTAATTAATTATTCTCACATGCAATTGAATCTTAAATCCTAATTCGACATAATTAATTGCTAAATTACATGTTCAACTGGCATAGTTAATTAACATGTTAGGATTAAAACGTGGATGTTGCATTGCATGCATATAACCGATAACATAAAAAGTACTGAAGAGTTTCCCTAATCATTAGTAGAGGCCGCTATCGAGGCGGGCGGAATTTGGTGTTCGAACGGTTCCAACTTCCCACAAAAGTTGGTGGCAACACCACAAATGCGTGTTCTCACGCTTGTCCCTCGTTTCTCCATCCGTGGTATCGCGTGTATCACAGTTTGAAAAGGATTTCGAAACCTATGCATCACACCATTTTAAATGCACTCAGCTTACCGTTAAGATGCCTGTATAAATGTGTATAACCCATACGTGATCACTATTTTGTAAATAAAACCATGACGAACTTTTCAAAAACAAAAATCCTTTTCAAAACGGTAAAACATCTTCTAAGGTGGCCTAAAGTAGCGCAAAATGAGTCGAAACGCTGCCCAAGTGTCTAGTCAAAATCATTTCTCAAATTCAAGTCATCACTCCTACAACCACACTACGGTTGTCTAGGACAAACATTTCAAAACTAGTCGTTTCAAAAATTCACTTAGCACAGTGGCACGCACCCACTTCACAAGTCGAGTCATTCTCCAATTTGAGTCATCACTCCTACAACCACACTACGGTTTTCTAGGACAAATATTTCAAAACTAGTCATTTCGAAACTCACTTAGCACTGTGGCACACACCCAATTCACAAGTCAAGTCATAACTCCTACAACCACACTACGGTTTTCTAGGACAAACATTTCAAAACTAGTCATTTTCAAAACTTACTTAGCACATTGGCACACACCCACTTCACAAGTCCAGTCATTCACCAATTCAAGTCAACACTCCTACAACCACACGAAGGTTGTCTAGAACAAACATTTCAAAACTAGTCATTTTCAAATCTCACTTAGCACAGTGGCACACATACACCCACATCACAAGTCGAGTCATTCTCCACTTCGAGTCAACACTCCTAAAACCACACTACGGTTGTCTAGGACAAACATTTCAAGTCTAGTCATTTTCAAAGCTCACTTAAACACAATGGCACACTCCCACTTCACAAGTCGAGTCCTTTCGAGTAAGTGTGCTAGAATGGTCGATCGTGTTTTGATCCGTCTTCGGTCTCTCTTACCTCAGTTTCCAAGATGCCAGGAACTAGTCAAGCAAGTGTTCATCAACCCGAGCAAAATCCAAATGGAGTTGCTATAAAAAGAAAAGAAAAAGAGCACATGTACTTTTTATTAGTCACTTGTTCTACTTTTTACCCTTAACAAGTCGAATAGACTCAAAATACTTTAGGTCGTATCTCTTTAGTGTAGATCACTCGACCTCTTAGAATAAGCCTTAACAAAGGCGTGCATTTACCACCTTTTCCATATCTTATGCTGTGAAAATTCCTTGATCGCCGTGTCTCTAGGTGACCTCATGGTTTGGAGACTCCATTTTTCTACCTGATTTGTCTGATTCCTATTGTTCATTTGACTATCAAATAAGCACGAATTTCATATATTGTCTCCCATCACCATGGGTGGCAAAATGAATTCAAAGCAAAAATTTCAAAAAAAAACAGTCCAACAACGACTTCAAATCAAAAACAGTCCAACGACGACTATCAAAACAGTCCAACAACGACTTCAAATAAAAAACAGTCCAACAACGGCTATCAAATCAGAGCCAGTCCAACAATGACTATCAAATAAAAAAAAAGTCCAACAACGACTATCAAATCAAAAACAGTCCAACAACGACTATCAAATCAACAACAGTTCAATGACGACTATCAAAACAGTCTGACAACTTTAAATTAAAGACAGTCCAACAATGACTTCAAATCAAAACAGTCCAACAACGACTTCAAATCGAAAACAATCCAACGACGACTATCAAAACAATCCAACAACGACTTGAAATCAAAACTCTCAAATATTTTCAAAAATTTACGAGACAAGATGAAAAATCTCTCTAGTAAAAAATTACAAACAATACAAAATCTCTCAAATAGTCATTTTAGACGAATCAATTCGCAGTTACCATGTCTCCATCCCTTTGGGACGATCCTTTCATTCATTTAGGTGAGCGAGAGAGATACACAGATCTCCAATGTCTTCTAACACCATTAGAACCTTCCACTCCATTCCATTTTTTATCACCCTTGATTAGCATCTAAGAATTCGATGGATGTACACTAAGCGTATACGGTCACAAAAGTATATTGTTTCTATAGTATTAGTTTTGCGTAATTCGCCGAGCTCGAAACTGTAAAAAGAGCAGAACTCATTCAAATTCTCTGGCAAAAAAAAAACAAACGCGTCTTGCGTAACCTACGTGCCGCTCATGCGACACGAGATAAACCCGGCCCCTGGCCAGTCAAAATTAATGTCGCTATGCTCTTGCATCTTGACATTTATCCTCATGTTAGAGGTGGCCATTTGTGGGTTCGAGCCGAACATGGGCCAGGCCAAAAGAATAACTTCACCCAATGGGCCAAGGTAGACTAAGGGTCGCCTGCTAAAACGAGCGTAAATGTGTGCCCGTACCTGCTCTTTACTTGCGGGCCGGGTAACCCGTGGGCTAGCGTGCTTCCGTTTTTTTCCTTGCCAAAATGACTAATATATATTAAACTAATTTTATTTATTAATTTATGAATAATAATTAACATAATTAATTATAATTTATCAAACAATTATCTTGATTTACATTATTATTGTTTGAGCATTTATTTAAGTTAGTCGTTTGATTAATTAAAATATATAAGTATTTTCATTATATAGTTTACGCATTATGTTTTACAAATTACTAATTTCGTATTCCATATCCCTATAAAATTATAACAATTTTCATGAAAAATGTCATTTTTAAGAATGAAAGGTAAAGAATTTAAATAGTAAACGGGTCTGACGGGCCGGCCCATGTGCTTTTCTTATTGTCCATACCCGCCCTTTTAGCTTGGTGGGCTGGGCTTGGCCCACCATCTTATTATTTTGGGTAAAAAATATTTGTTCAAGCCCGCTTAGAAAGCATGCCGGACGGGCCGTGACTAATGGGCGGGACGACCCATGAACAACTCCACCACATGTCATCAAATAAACTGAATTCTAAGTTCATTACAAGCTCTCACTTCGAACAATTATTCTTCTACATTCTCGAACTAAGCACAGAGTTTGATTTCATTTTTCTTATGAATACGTAGGCAATCCTTCGCAGGATTCAACCCATCATTATTTTAAATGTAAATAGAAAGACATCTGCGTTTGCATTTGAAATACGATAAGCATAATAGAGGAAACTCTCGTCAGTATCTTAAATAACTTCGTCTAGGATTTTCTATTCCTTTTTGGGTTCGCTTTTCAAGACGGAAGACGACATAGCCGCCAAATGAGCACGCTTATTTATTTTCGTTCATTTTCTTAAGGGGAATCATATCACTCCTCTTTCTTTCTTTCAAACACTTACACATGACTGGTCATTTTAAACAGTTACACATGTCTGGTCATTTCAAACATCTACACATTTCCTTTAAAATTCCTTTTTAAGGGGGTAGCCCGTTTTGCGCCAGTTTAGGTCATCAATATGCTACATGTAAATTATGTGATTCTATGTGATTTCGGCAGCATGACGACAGAAAACGTCATCTACCAAACCTTTTTCTTAGACAAACCTGCAGGAAAAGAGAACACCCAGTAGCTAAGGCACTCAGGCCATCAGATACTACCAAAGGAGGCATGTACATCAAACTGGGGGCTCTCGCCCAAAACAAAATCCAAAAATTCAAAACTGGGGGCTTTCGCCCAAGACAAAGTCGAAATCCAAAACGTACAAAAACAATCAAAAATGTACAAGTCAACGGCAAAACTGAAGACGGCTAATCTCATCGCCACCTAGCTCGGCTGCAGTCGCCTCAAGAGCGGCGATCTCAAAGTCCCTGGCCTCCAACTCCTTCAACAGACGAGCCGTCTCCTCCCGGGACTCCGCCAACTCCTGCTCTAGGTCTCTCTGTAACGAAGTTCCTCATTTCAATCATTTCATTTCAAAATACATGAAAATACAATAAGAAGGAAAGAGAGGTTCATACCTGTCGATCTTGGCCACCTAAGAGCGCCTCAATGGCCCTACCCCGCAACCGGTTGGCCACTCTCCATGATGCTACATGCCGAGACAGTACCACCTATATCAAATAAGGGTCAATTCAAACGCATTCATATGCAATAAAATAGCCAAAACCTCGAGGTAAGCTGGGGGCTTGAGGCCTACCACCTCGATCTCCTACACAGATTAAATAACCCTTTTCGACGATCGTTCGTCATTTCCCCAATTAATTCAATTCAAACATCTCCGGGTAAGCTGGGGATTTGACGCCTGCCACCTCGATCTCCTGCAAAGATCAAATGACTCTTTTTGACGATCGTTCGTTATTTCTCAAATTAATTCAATTTAAACATCTCGGGGTAAGCTGGGGGCTTGACGCCTGCCACCTCGATCTCCTGCAAAGATCAAATGACTCTTTAATTGACGATCGTTCGTCACTTCACAAATCAGTTCAATTAAAAAAAAAATTTTAATTGACGATCGTTCGTCGCTGCACAATCAGTTCAATTAAAAAAAAATCTTCAATTGATAGTCGTTCGACACTTTTCAAATCAATTCAAAAACTCTTTGATTGATGATCGTTCGTCACTTTTCAAACCAATTCAAAACAAAAACAACAAGAAACAAGTAATGCTTACACGGACCCATCTTTCGGACATACAATCCGTGGGCCCGTGATTCATTATCAAGATGTTGCTCGCCACAACCGAGCAGATTCCCCGGAACGATTCGATCCAGACAGAGTCTTCCGTATAGCCGCGCCTTGAAAGGCTTCAAAACCGTCCCATGATGTTATCATCCCAGCAGGGACACCCATCTTTCGGACATACAATCCGTGGCCCATCTTTTATTACCTGAATTTTGCTCGCCACTGCCGAGCAGATTCCCCGGATTGATTCAATCCTGACAGAGTCTTCCATGTATCAACGGCTGGTCACCCTCATAACGCACCTTCTTCCAGTGGCTGACAAGCCTCATTACGCGCCTGATTCAAGCGGCTGGCGAGCCTCACGACGCAACCCCATTCAATTGGATGGTGAGCCTCATTACGCACCCTATTCATGCAGCTGGCGAGCGTCATGATGCACCCCACTCCACGGCTGGCGAGTCTCACATCGCACTTCAGCCCAAATAAGACGATGGCTCAGGTATGACTCCTCTTTATGGCTGGCGAGCTTTTATACGTAGTCTAAAGGACTTTAAATGACCCTCCCCGATGGTTGACAAACTTTAAAATGTTCCCGACGACAGGTCCTTGGTTCAGACCCCTTCAACCGCCTCGCGTCGCCGTAGTTGTCAGGTTGTAATCTCCGATTGACCTAATGGCTATACTTTGACTTTAGCCTTGTCCAGGCCTCAGTCAAAGTGGGGGTTTGTAGATACCTCGTTTTTACACCTTCCGCCAACCACCCAGTGATGATTGGGCCGCATGTTTGATACTCTGAACGAGTTATGACAAATCGTAAGTTTATCGTCAAGTGATAGCTCTAACACTTGTGTCTACCCCTTGATCGTTATCTACGCACCGATACGGTCGTTTTGACAGTCATTACAGTTCATTTGGAGTCTGGGTCGAAAATCGCTTTATTTTCTAGAAACCGTTTTAAAACTCCGAGCCGGAACGCTCGGGAATATTCTGAATATTATTAAATATTCAATTTCTATCTTTTTTTTATAAAATATATCTCGTAACTTTTAAAAGGGAAGTGTAGATCAACCACAGTTCCGTAATCGAAACGTGGGAATCTTCTTTCTTTAGCAGGAAACCTGTGGGGAAATGACGCAGCAGGTGCTGCACCCCTTCAAAGGATCGCAGTCCTTCTGCGCCTCTTCCCCAGCCTCTTCCTTTCAAAAGTTTGAGTTGTTCTACGACTCTTTCACATTTTCTACTATAAAAGGAGAGCTCTATTCTCACTTTTAAGGCACGCGAGGGTTCCACCCCTTCTCTTCTATCTTTGCATTATAGACCTTGCTCTAAGCCATCGACATCTGTGTGCTTGATCAAACAACCACGTAAGCTCAGATCCTTCTGGGTACCAATCACGTTATTGCATTGACAGACCAATTTGACCAACTACACCTTAATCAACTTTATTCCTCTTACAAGGGCACTTTCTGCATACATTCGAGTCAAGTTGTCGCTAAAACGTAACTTTAGTGTATCGCGTTGTGTCAACATGTAAGTCTGAGGGTGTTTAATCCCGTCATCTATTTGTTTGTATTTTTATTATTCGTTTAATGTGAATGTCCATAGACCTTAATTAGACTCCTCTAATTAGTTACTAAATTACTTGTCACATTGAAATGGAAATAAATTGGGCACAATAAGAACTCCTTCTTATTGTTCTTGAGCTAATGTAGGAAATGATCCTCCAACAATCTTCAAATAAGAAGACCTTCTTCAAGTTGCACCCAAGATGTTCCCAAATAATCTAACCTTATTATTAACTACATAATAAGATAGATATAATACTACTAATCTTAAAATATATTACTACTCTAGTAATACTTAGTAAATATTAGTATTATGAGAGTTTAGTGAGTATATGAGTTTTAGAGAGATGTAGGAGAAATAAGTAAGAATGAATTAAGAAGAAAAACGAACAATAAATGGCCTTTTATAGGCACATATGGCCGGCCCCTAACATGCATATGTAGGGTGATTTTCTTCTTATTTAATTCTTATGCAACATGGTGGAGTGTAGTGTTGATTGAAATCATTTTGGTATACTATTCATGTCATAATCACTTAGTGACTTGTAAGCATGAACAAGAACAACTATCATCACTCTCCACTACTACTATGACCGGCCACGTGTGGCCCTTTATGGTCCATTTTGATTTTTGATATTTGTCCCACAAATACTTATTAATCATATGCTTAATTATCTTATATAATTAAGTATTAATTTGATCATATAACAACTATATAACACAAATTAATAAACAAGATGTACTTGACATTTAAGTGATATTTTACCATTATATCAATATATAATGGGTCCCACAATTCTTCGTTAATTTATTTTACAACTCCTTGTAAATTTAATTAACTAATTACCTCTACCTCAAAATATATGTAAAACCTCAACTAATTTAGTAAATTAACGATTAATTACTAAGTTAGATCTTATTTAATCATATTCAAATAAGATATAGATTTATTAGTCAATTAAAATAAACTTAATTGAATTTGAGTTCCTAACTCAATTTCCAACAATTACCTCTCGTACATATCAAATATATCTAATGGAATAACCAACTGTATCATATACAAATAATTAGTTACTATTTGGGTTTCATCCTATAGGTGTTACCGAAAGGGATCAGTTGATCACCGCCGTCATACGACAATAACGTCAAACTCTAGTCAGCCAACCTTAATTGATTTACATTAATCAAATGACTAATCATAAATGTATATTCTATAAATATCCCATTTATATTTCTTAATGAGATTTATTATGTAGCGCACTATTGTGGAGGACACCTACTCCAACAGTCTCCCACTTGTCTGACACAGGTGTGCATCACCAATTATCTTGTCTCTTTATCACATCTCCCAGTCAACGCAAGGTGTCTTTCAGGTCGCACTTGCGATTGATTAGATCTAGAGTGGTTTTCTCGATATGGAGAGTAACTGTCTGACCAGAACTCTACCAAAGATCCCTTTCCGAGCGTGGCCATGCATTTACAGTAACTACTCCTCGAGTGGCCTGAAGATGTTTGTACCCAACGTGGGTGGACAATTCTTGTTGACTCATCTACTCTGTATGATGTAGATCTCCATGACCCAGAAGATGTCCATCGGCCTCCTTTCACGGCACGACCTAGAACATCAACCAAAACCAATCGAAAACTGTACCGACTCAGATAGATGGTCGCCAGTCAAAAGAAGCGACTCATAGGAATAAGATAAAAGCCCCTGCCACGACCAGACATCAAATAATTGATTTAAGGGTCTCTACAAAGGTCACTGTCCGACAGAGTGTCATAAAGTCTATCTCTGTAATCGACCAGTCATCTCCATGACCCCATGGTGCTGAACCAACCATCGATCGACTTACAATCTAGTCACTTTGAGACGTCACCTCATTGAGTGCCTAGGGACAAAATACTAAGTTTTGTCCTATTCACTTGAATAGGGTCCAACATTGTCTTACAATCTATTCGGATAAACAAAGTATTAAATTTAGTCAAACTAAATAAAAGTGTTTATAATAAAACTCGAACAATGAATGCAATTATCATATATGAAATAATTAATACAACATTCAATTATTACATATTACATAATTTAAAGCAATTATGGTACTCATCTCAATCCCATTATGACAATATGACCATCATGCTTAGCCTTTGATAAAGGCTTGGTTAAAGGATCAGCAATGTTATCATCTGTTCCAACCTTACAAATGTCAATTTCCTTTCTATCCACGTAATCTATAATTACATGATATTCCTAAGTACATGTCTAGACTTATTACTAGACTTTGCCTCTTATTCTTGAAAGATAGCCCCACTGTTATCACAATAAATCGTGATAGGATCTTGATAAGCGAGATTTATGTCGTTATAAATCCGATATCAAACAATAATTTATAGGTCCAAACTAAAACTAACTAGGGCAGCTAGTGATAAGTCCGGGTCGATCACAGGGAGGCGGTCGATCTAATCAAATCAGTTTAGGTCGATATTCAATTCTGCTAAGGTGACAGGTTTAACAGGTTGAGAGGTGAGTTTAGAAGGTACGAAATTGAAAGCAGTGAATAAATGAAAACAAATATAAAACGAAGTAAATTTATGAAAATCAGATGAAACGAAGACTAGGGCAGAACGGGTTCACTATGGTGTCAAAGGGATAGGTCGAGCCAAGGTCTAAACAGTCTAAAGGGTGAGAAAGTTGCAGGTCCGGCCTCCTAACCACCCCTAGCCACTCTGATTACTTGTCCGGTCTCACAGAGTTCACTATCCTACAGGTCTAATATCCCAATTACTGGTCAGTCTCAGGGGAAATACACTAAACAAATGATAACCTAGCGTCCTAGGTCAGTCAAACGACAATTAAATCAAACATAGGTTCAGATGCATAAACGGTTTAATTGGAACCCCCAAATCCCGGATCCACAATAGTTCACCCTAGCCCTAGCATGCAGATTAGCTACTCATGGTGATAGATATTAAGCAAAACAAGAAGACACTGGATGGTATGGCAAGATTAATGGTCGAGAAACGTACAAACATGAACGAAAATGACAGAAAACGAAATAAAACTGCATCAGAACCTTAATTAGGGCAAAAACAAGGAGGATGCCGATCGGTATAAGACTATGCCGATCGGTATAGTGTTGTAAATGATCGAAAACGAAAACGAAATTACTTCTAAATGAAATGGAATTACATAAATGAAAAATGGGAAATTGCTTTAGATCCGTGACAAGGGATCTGTGCTGCGGTGGTGAGATGCTCCTTCGAGATCCGCTGCTTCTCCCACTTATAACCCTCCTTTAGGTCTAGGGTTAGGTTTTTGGGCTCCAGAATTGAGTCTTGGGCCTGTAGCTGAAGCTGGGCTTGCGTATTGGATCGGTCCATGTTGGACCTTAGAGTCTTGAGCTCAATCTTGGATCTTTGGTGAAGGCACCGATCGGCATAAGTGATGGGCCGATCGGCATCATGCTAATTGGACTCATCTTTTGGTCTTGGTTGCTCCATTCGATCAGCATTGGTGCTTCACCGATCGTTCTTGGGTCTTGAGGGTGTCCAATGATCATGCTAACACTTCCACCGATCGGTCTAAGCACCTTACCGATCGTTCTTGGTGTTACAACCCCACCACCGATCGGTGAAGAGTATAAACCGATCGTCAAAGGCAGGAGGTCGATCGGTGAGAATTCCTGCACAGCGCACTGAACTTCAAACGCCCGCCATTTCTTTGTTACTTGGTCAAATGAGGCGTTTTTGGTTGCGTTTCGAAGAAAAGAAGAAGATCTTTCCGTGGCAACTTGAATCGCCTCGTTCCAATGTCTAGAACTCAAGATATGGCCTCTCAAAGATGACCCTAGTGAAGGAGGGTCTCAAATCATAATCTTGATTTGTTTGAGCTCGATGTTGCTTCTTCATTATAGCTGGCCCAATCGGTATGACATGTATTTGAGCCTTGTTTTACTTCCTTTTCATCCAGAATCGATTGCGTGAGTTGGTGAAAGGTTGGTTCTTGATCCTTTATTCCTCGTGTTTAGCCAAAATGCTTTCAAATCACCCATAAAGGGCGTGAACTCTGCAAAATAGACATGAAACATACCAAAGTAGCAAACGAGAGGAATACGACTAGAAAAGAGCTCAAAGGAGCTACCTATGATGCACAAATGGGGTAAATGTGTAGGCAAATGTGCATATGGAATACGCACATCAAATCTCCCCAAACCAAACCTTTACTTGTCCTCAAGTAAAGCAATAGAGACAAGCATGGATCGAGATCATAGCTCAAGACACATTTACTCAAACTAGTGTGAACAATGGCCATTACAAGTGCAGCAGGAACATACGCGTGAGAGTCGACCTTCAAAACAAGTCTCATCTAGCCTAACAGTCAATGCTCTTCATGAATACTCAAGACCTTGCAATCGAGCTCAAAAATAAAGACTCAACAAGCATTTTCAACAGCATGACTCAAATCAATGAAGTAGTACTCAAGATACTATATGTGTGACACCCTCAAATTTGCGGAAAGAAAAAAAATAATTTAACTAAATAAAAGATGAGAATACGTTTCTAATAGGTTCACTTTAGTGAAAATCGGTACATTTTAAAACCGGAACCTACTATTAAATATATTCATCGTAAGAAGGTGTCTTAAATAAAAAGGTTCATAACAAAAAGGAAATAATGTTATACATAAAAAGTATCTGAAACGGGAGACATGTTTCCCGTATAAATACAGAAATAAAAGAGTGTATAATAATATACAATCCTAAGAACCGAATATAGGTCCAAGGTAAATACTTCGCTCGCTAGCTCGTCAATGTACCCAAGTATGCATCACAAACCTGCCAACCGCATTAAATATAAACACGGAAGCCACAGTCAGTGGGGAGTAACTCCGAGTTCTCCCAGCCACGAAATGTCAAGTTTAATAAAACATGAATAACATAAAAGCAATGTATATGGACAATACAAAACTTTAACATATATGATATGCTTTTAATGTTATGAAACAGATAACTAACAAATAACCTAGCATGTGAAAGCTATCATGTGAAACCGATAATAAACTATAACTCGAGGTAGGGAAGCTGGTATGCTAGCTCAGAGGTTCCTCTCAGAAACATGGACATGATACACTCAAACCCTAATCAACACGTAATCATGTGAATCAGTTAACAATCGGTAATCCAAACTCTATCAAACTTAGCCGGCTTGCATCT
>JAIUZE010031585.1:0-15618 GCA_022085475.1 Heliosperma pusillum | reverse complement strand
GTATGTAAAAACACAAGTAACAAGCACCCCAAGCTAGAGTCCAGTAAACAATTAAAACAGGGACGGTACAAGTCAGATTGTGGTTTCCTTTGCTTAAGTCAACTTGTCCTCGTCCAAGGCAGGTCTTATCTAAGTTCTAATAAGAGTAGAGAGTCCCAAGGAGCAGCAACACATCCAGGCAAAGCAACAAGACAACAAGAACAACATATTTCCATTTCAGGAAAACTCCAAAACTGCTTTATTTGCTTTTTGTTCAGTCTGTTCTTTGTGTCTTGTGTCTGTACTTTATAGTTGTTGAGCTCGTCCTATTGTAAGGCTCTTAGTTAGTGTCAGTTGTAGTAGTTTAGATCCTAAGCTGGCCCTTGGATGATCTATACATCTAATGGTTCACAAGATATCAGCCTCCCTATATAAGGAGGTCTTTGTATGTTGTTGAAAGGCAGTTTTTTATGAATGAATTAACTTTGAGAAATCCCTCAAATCTATCAAACTTGTGCTAAGAGCTGTAGTTTGAACCAAGCCTGATACATCTTCAAGGTGTTTGATCAGTGTCTTGTCTTGTGAGTCAAGTTATATATGTGCCTTGCTGTGGTTAACTTGCTTGTTGTTTGAGTCTAGTCTAGGGTGTTTGTGCTTGGCTGTAACACTTTAAACCTGTCTCAAAACTAGTCTTTGAGTCCCTTCTCTTGTGCATTGCTGTAGGGGAGTTTCTCTAAGTCATATCCTTTGAACGTTAGTCAATATAAACCAACCTCTCTAAAACAGCCTCCATTTCTACTTGAGTTGTTTTCAGTTTAAGTGAACCTAGTCTAGCATCCATCAAAACTTGTAAACCTTAGTTGTTTACACTACAAATTGGTTATCATAGCTTTGGTTGAGAGTCTTAGTGAGTTCATTTTCCCTAACTACATTTAAAAACACAAAAATAGCCCAATGAGTGAAGAGCGACTGGCAGGAGTAGAAGCAAAGATGGAGGACCTGGCTGGGATTGTAACCACCCTAACCAGAGCCTTGGATCAGGTAATAGGCAACCAGTTGTTTGCTGGAGGAAGAGGCAGAGGACGTGGAAGAGGCCAAGGAGGAGGCAGAGGAAGACCACCTGATGATGAAGAGTATCCAGACTCAGATGACTCAACAAGGAGCAGGGCTTCCATTCACAGGCACATAGACAAGCATCTTAAGGTAGACATCCCTGAGTTTTCTGGTATTCTTAATCCTGATGATTTGTTAGAATGGTTAAGAGAAGTAGAAAGGATCTTTGAGTACAAAGGATATAATGATTCTAAGTCTTTTAAAGTAGCCATCCTTAAACTGAAAGGGTATGCTTCCCTTTGGTATGAAACCATGAAAGGGTTAAGGGCTAGAGAAGGGAAAGAACCCATCAAGTCTTGGACTAAACTGAAAAAGAAACTACTAGACAAGTTTGTTGCTAAGGATTTCACCCAGGATCTGTTTATCAAATTGTCTAAGTTGAAACAAGGAGACAAACCTGTTGAATCTTATTTAAGAGAGTTTGAACAACTCACCTTGCAGTGTGATATAAATGAGAAACCTGAGCAAAGGATTGCTAGGTACTTAGAGGGTCTAGATAAGAACATTGCTAACAAGGTTAGGATGCAACCTCTGTGGTCAGTTGATGATGTTGTCAACTTATCTCTGAGAATTGAAAAGATAGGGAAGACTAAGCCTGTTACACCAAAACCTGTTAGGCCTTTTCAAACCAGACCTTATAGTGGGATGAGAACCATGGATACCCCTAGGACAGCACCCCCACCTACCTTAGACAAGGGAAAGGGCATCATGGGTCAAAAGCCAAGCACTTCATTGACTGAGAACAGAATTAGGTGCTTCCAATGTCAAGGCTATGGGCATTTCAGGAAGGATTTCCCTTCTAAGAAGACCTTAACTATAATGGAGGTTAAGGCTTGGGAGAAAGAAGGTCTAGTTGAGTATGAAAGGGATGAGCCTGAGGTTGAAGAAGTGGTGAGTGAGGAAGAAGAGTCTAGTCAGGAGGCAATAGTGGCACTCCCTGACACAGGCCACAGCTTGGTCCTATGGAGAGTAATGCATTCACAACAGATACCTTTGGAGGAGGATCAAAGGTCCCTCATTTTCAGGAGCAGATGTACCATACAAGGAAGGGTTTGTAACCTTATTATAGATGGAGGTAGTTGTACCAATGTGGCCTCTGTTACTATGGTTGATAAGCTAAAGTTGAGCACTCAAGATCACCCTCACCCATATAAGTTGAGGTGGCTAAGTAAGGGAGCAGAGGTTAAGGTGGATAAGCAATGTATGGTCCCTTTCTCCATTGGAAGTGTGTACAAGGATGAAGTATTGTGTGATGTGGTTCCAATGGATGCTTGTCACTTGCTATTAGGAAGGCCATATGAGTTTGATAAAAGCTCCATACACCAAGGAAGAAGCAACACCTATTCCTTCAAGCATGGGAGCAGGAAGGTGACATTAGCCCCCTTGCCACCAGATCAGAAGAGCTATGGGAGTCCTAGTATGGCTGAAGATTTTAGTGGAGTCTTGTTTCTATCTGAGTCAGCAATGGTCAAAGAGTGTAGTGAAGATCAACCTATATTGATGCTGCTATCAAAAGAAGTT
The DNA here is from genome assembly GCA_022085475.1 of Heliosperma pusillum. Classification (NCBI taxonomy): domain Eukaryota; kingdom Viridiplantae; phylum Streptophyta; class Magnoliopsida; order Caryophyllales; family Caryophyllaceae; genus Heliosperma; species Heliosperma pusillum. Next base: position 13,005 of record JAIUZE010031585.1, on the reverse strand, counting down.
CATGAAGAGGAGTCTAAGGTAATCCCTGCAGAAGTTAAGCCCCTCATTGATCAGTTCAAGGAAGTGTTTCCAGAGGAACTTCCTGATGGCTTACTCCCTTTGAGAGGGATTGAACACCAGATAGACCTTGTGACAGGGTCTGTACTACCTAATAGACGAGCATATAGGTGTGATCCCAAGGCTACACAAGAGCTGCAGAAACAAGTTGGAGAGTTGATGAGTAAAGGGTTTGTTAGGGAATCCTTAAGTCCATGTGCTGTGCCTGCATTATTGGTCCCTAAGAAGGATGGGACTTGGAGGATGTGCATAGATAGCAGGGCTATCAACAACATCACAGTCAAGTATAGGTTCCCTATACCTAGGCTTGATGACATGTTGGATGAGCTGAGTGGCTCAAGGTTCTTTTCTAAGATTGATTTGAGGCAAGGTTAACATCAATTGAGGATCAGAGAAGGAGATGAGTGGAAGACAGCCTTCAAAACAAAGCATGGCCTTTATGAGTGGCTTGTCATGCCCTTTGGCCTGTCAAATGCCCCAAGTACCTTCATGAGATTACTGACAGAAGTGCTTAGGCCTTGCCTAGGGAGATTTGTGGTGGTATACTTTGATGATATTCTCATCTACAGCAAGAGCAAGGATGATCATTTGAGGCATCTTGAGACTGTGTTTGAAATACTTAAGGAGAGTAAGCTCTTTGGGAAGCTTGAGAAATGCACCTTCATGACTGAGGAAGTCAAGTTTCTAGGATATGTGGTGTCTGGTAGAGGCATTTCAGTTGATCAAGACAAGATCATTGCAGTGCAGTCTTGGCCTATCCCTAAGAACATTACAGAAGTGAGAGGGTTTCATGGCCTAGCCTCTTTCTATAGGAGGTTCATTAAAAACTTTAGCACTATTGCAGCACCCCTCACTGAATGTATGAAGAGAGGAGAGTTCACTTGGACTGAGAATGCCTTGCAGGCTTTCAAACACATGAAGAAGCTCTTGTGCAGTGCACCTATCCTCAGGTTGCCAAACTTTGATTGCCTATTTGAGGTTGAGTGTGATGCAAGTGGAGTGGGGATTGGAGCTGTCCTCATCCAAGAGAAGAAACCTGTAGCCTACTTTAGTGAAAAGCTAAGTGGTGCCAAGCTGAACTATTCTACATATGATAAAGAGTTCTATGCTCTTGTCAGAGCTCTAAGACATTGGAGTCATTACCTGAAGCCCAAGCCTTTTGTCCTACACTCTGATCATGAGGCATTGAAATACATAGGAGGTCAACATAAGCTCAGTCACAGGCATGCTAAGTGGGTGGAGTTCCTCCAATCATTCACCTTTTCTAGCAAATACAAAGAGGGCAAACAGAATGTGGTGGCTGATGCATTATCTAGGAGGTACACTCTGCTATCAACTATGGAGCAAAGGGTTCTTGGCTTTGAGTTCATGAAGGACATGTATCAAGAAGATCCAGACTTTGCAGAAGATTGGTTAGCATAGAAAGAGGGAACAAGGACCATTGATTCACCCTACACTCTCCAAAATGGATTCTTGTTCAAAGGAAACAAGCTGTGTGTTCCCAGAGGATCTTATAGGAGTCTATTGATCAAGGAGGTGCATGGGAGTGGCCTTGGAGGACAATTTGGGGTTCATAAGACTGTGGACATACTGCAGGATCAGTTCTACTGGCCTAAGATGATGGGAGAAGTCCAAATAGTACTCAGAAAGTGTGGAGTTTGTCAAAAGGCCAAGAGTTCTTTTCAAGCAGGACCTTACACTCCCCTACCAGTTCCATGTAGGCCTTGGGAAGATGTAAGCATGGATTTCATAGTAGCATTGCCTAGGACAGCAAGAGGGAAAGATTCTATCATGGTGGTTGTGGATAGGTTCAGTACGATGGCACATTTCATTGCTTGTAAGAAGACTGAGGATGCTGTGAGTGTAGCAGAGCTATACCTTGATGAGGTGGTGAGGTTACATGGAGTCCCAAGGACTATTGTATCTGACAGAGACACAAAGTTTATGAGCCATTTCTGGAGAACATTGTGGAAGTTGCTTAACACTAGGTTGTTGTTTAGTACCTCCCATCATCCTCAAACAGATGGCCAAACTGAGGTGACCAACAAGACCTTGGGAAGGATCTTGAGGTGTATAGTCAGCAAATCTCTCAAGGATTGGGATTTGAAGTTGGCTCAAGCAGAGTTCTCTTTCAATAGAGCTCCATCAGCAGCCACAGGCCACTCCCCCTTTGAAGTGGTCTATGGTACTAACCCCTTAATGACTTTGAGTTTGTCTAATGTGTGCAGGTCAGAGATCCACTATGATGCCAAGAAGAGGGTAGAACAAATGCTAAAACTCCATGAGTCAGTCAGAAAACAAATTGAGAAAACTAATGATCTATACAAGAAAAATGCCAAGGTTCCTAAGGCCAAGAAAGACTTTGCACCAGGAGATCTAGTATGGATCAACTTAAGGAAAGAAAGGTTCCCTTCCAAGAGAAAGAATAAGCTAGAGCCAAGAGCAGATGGTCCTTTTCAAGTCCTAGAGAAGATAGGTCCTAATGCCTACAAAATTGATCTACCAGGAGAGTATGCAGTCCATGGGACATTCAATGTTGGAGATCTTAGCCCCTTCTATGAAGACTATGAGGGAGAGGAAGACACAGGCTTGAGGTCAAGCCCTTTTCAACCTGGGGAGGCTGCAGCAGGAGCTCATCCAAGGGGCCTTGATGATCAAGCCACAAACAAGACAAGCCTGACCCCAAGGATCCCTCAGATGGAAGCTCGAGTTACAAGGTCCAAACAACAAGCTATGACAAGCCAAGGTCAAGCCAGGCCAAGCCACACCAGTGAGGAAGGCAGTCCAGGGCTCAGCAACCCATGCCAAGCCCCAACACAACCCACATTACCCACACAAGACAGAAACAATACCATTCAGAACCAGGCAGACCCATCGGCAAACCCTACACCAAGGAGGTACACTAGGGCATTCCAATCACCCCCACCATGGCCTACCATCAAGCCAACCCCCCAAGCTACAAGTTTGTCTAGGATAATCCCACTTGAAGTCTAGTAAAAACACAAGTAACAAGCACCCCAAGCTAGAGTCCAGTAAACAATTAAAACAGGGAAGGTACAAGTCAGATTGTGGTTTCCTTTGCTTAAGTCAACTTGTCCTCGTCCAAGGCAGGTCTTATCTAAGTTCTAATAAGAGTAGAGAGTCCCAAGGAGCAGCAACACCCCCAGGCAAAGCAGCAAGACAACAAGAACAACAGATTTACATTTCAGGAAAACTCCAAAACCGCTTTATTTGCTTTTTGTTCAGTCTGTTTTTGTGTCTTGTGTCTGTATTTTATAGTTGTTGAACTCGTCCTATTGTGAGGCTCTTAATTAGTGTCAGTAGTAGTAGTTTGAATCCTAAGTTGGCCCTTGGATGATCTGTACATCCAATGGCTCATAAGATATCAGGCTCCCTATATAAGGAGGTCTTTGTATGTTGTTTCAGTCAGACTTTGATGAATGAATTAATTTGAGAAATCCCTCAAATCTATCAAACTTGTGCTAAGAGCTGTAGTTTGAACCAAGCCTGATACATCTTCAAGGTGTCTGATCAGTGCCTTGTCTTGTGAGTCAAGTTATATCTGTGCATTGCTGTGGTTAACTTGCTTGCTGTTTGAGCCTAGTCTAGAGTGTTTGTGCGTTGCTGTAACACTTTAAACTTGTCTCAGTACCAGTCTTTGAGTCCCTTCTTTTGTGCTTTGCTGTAAGGAAGTTTCTCTATGTCATATCTCTTGATTTCTAGTCAATATAACCTATCCTCTCTAAAACATCCTCTATTTCCATTTGAGTTATTTTTCAGTTTAAGTGAACCTAGGCTAGCATCCATCAAAACTTGTAAACCTTAGTAGTTTACACTCCATAAGGTCACCTTTGGAGATAACAATAAAGGTAAAGTTATTGGTGTTGGTAAAATTGGTATATCTTCTTCTCATTCAATTAGTGATGTCTATTTAGTAAGTGGTTTCAAGCATAACCTACTCAACGTATCTCATTTATGTGACAAAAGTAACAAAGTCGCTTTTCACTCAGATATTTGTCGCATCATAATTGAAGGTACTAGTAAGGTTATACTTGAAGGACACCGTAAACGGAATGTGTACATGATTGATTTGAATGATGTTCCTACTAACTCTTTTACATGCATGAAAGTAACGTTAGATGATCCTTGTCTATGTCACAAGAGATTTGGTCATATGAGCTCCCCTATATTGAATAAGCTCAAAAGATGGGACTTGGTTGAAGGCGTGCCTAAAATCAAGTTTGATCAAGAGAAGATGTGTGACACTTGAGCTAGATGCAAGCATGTGGGATCATCTTTCAAACCTAAAAGAGTAGTAAGCACGAATCATGCCCTATAACTTGTACATATCGATCTTTGTGGCCCAATGAAGGTAAGAAGTAGAGGCGGATCCAGGTATGTCTTCGTTCCAGTTGATGATTATTCGAGGTATGTTTGGCCTATATTCTTGCATTCTAAAGATGAGACTTTCGATGAGTTTTATTGTTTTATGAAACTCGCTCACAACTAATATAGATCTAATGTTGTTTCAATTCGTACGGATCATGGCACTGAATTTGATAATCAAGCTTTTATAGAATATTGTAGGGTTAATGGTGTAGGACACGACTTTTCTGCACCACGAACCCCACAAAAAAAATGGTGTAACGTATGAATAGAACCCTAGAGGATATGACTCGAATAATACTTTTATGTATTGGTCTACCTCGTAACTTTTAGGCTGAGGCCATTAGCACTTCGTGCTACATTCATAACCGTGCAATGATCAGACCTATTTTAAAGAAAACCCCTTATGAACTCCTCAGAGGTCGAAAACCTAATATATCTCACTTGTGGTGCTTTGGGAATAAATGCTTTGTTCATAACAATGGCAAAAATAGGTTTAGCAAATTTGATCCTAGGAGTGATGGGGCTATTTTTATTGGTTATTCTGATCATAGTAAGGCTTACAAAGTCTTTAATAAAAGAACATTATGCATCGAAGAAAGTGCTCATGTTATATTTGATGAGAATGATATGTTCGATAACCCAATACAGGATGAAGAAGAAGATGGAAACGAACCTGACTTTCAATTATCCAAAGATGATCCTCCAGAGCTGGATGAAGAAGAAAAGGAGATTGAAGGCAAAATGATGAGTTTGAGACCCCTTCAAATAATAATGGAAAGAGAGTTGAAGTTGTAGTTGATGATACTATAACTTCCTCTCAAAACAAGGAATTAAGTACCAAAGTTATAGTTGATGAAGCTATAACCTTGAATTCAAATCAGAACAGTGAATCCACAGTTATACCTGATTCGCCTACAACCTTGAGATTGAATTCAAAGGGAACGACCCTTGATTCCGAAACATTTGAAGGCTCTACCTCAAACTGTACTGAAGAAGTGCCTGACACTTCTACTAAATGGAAATATAAAGACTCGCATCCTATGGATTCGATCATTAAAAATTTGAGGAAGGGTGTTCAAACACGAAGATCTCTGAATAACTTTTGCTCCTTCTACTCTTTCCTCTCTACCATTGAACCTAAGAATATCAAGGAAGCCCTCACTAATTCAGACTGGATCGTTGCTATGCAAGAGGAATTACAACAATTTGAAAGGAACAAAGTTTGGCACTTGGTTCCTAGACCAAAGGAACGATCAGTCATTAGTACAAGATGGGTGTTCAGAAACAAACTAGATGACACGGGAGTTATTGTGCGAAACAAAGCAAGATTGGATGATCAACGATACAATCAACAAGAAGGGAATGACTACGATGAAACATTCGCTCCCGTAGCTCGACTTGAGGCTATTGGACGTTTAATTGCATTTGCAGCTCACAAAGGACTTAAATTATTTCAAATGGACGTTAAGACCGCATTCCTTAACGGATATTTGGAAGAAGACGTCTTTGTTGAGCAACCCCCGGATTTTTTGATAGCAAGTTTCAAAACCATGTTTTTAAACTAGATAAAGCTTTGTATGGTTTGAAACAAGCATCAAGGGCGTGGTACGACAGATTGTCAAAATTCTTACTACAAAGCGATTTTAAAACAGGCTCTGTCGATAAAACCTTGTTCCTAAAATCCAAGGGATCAGATTTATTAGTTGTACAAATTTACGTTGATGATATTATTTTCGGTTTAACTAATAATTTTTGTGATTATTTTTCAGAATTGATGACCTCAGAATTTGAGATGAGCATGATGGGAGAACTGAAATTCTTCCTTGGACTACAAATCCAACAAACAAAGGAAGGTATAATGATACACCAACAAAAATACATCAAAGAGCTAATCAAAAAGTTTGGAATAGAGAATTCTCATCCTATGGCAACTCCTATGGTCACGGATAAGAAACTAACGAAAGATGAAGATGGTAAGTCTGTCGATGAGATGACTTATCAATGTATGATTGACTCACTTCTCTATTTAACTACAAGTAGACCATATATTATGTTTAGTGTGTGTGTGTGTGTGTTTGTGCTCAATTTCAATCGTGCCCTAAAGAATCACATATGGTTGCAGTTAAAAGAATTTTAAGGGTATTCTGATGCAGATTATGCAGGTTGTAATTTCGATCTCATAGGGTATTCATATGCAAATTATGCAGGTTGTTCACTTGACATAAAAAGTACATCTGGCGTAGCTACGTTTGTTGGACCATGCATAATCTCTTGGGGGTCTATGAAACAAAATTCAGTTGCCTTATCTACTGTAGAAGCTGAATACATTGCTGCAGCCTGGGTAAGTTCTCAATTACTTTGGCTTAAACAACAATTATCTGATTATGGTGTGCACGTTGGGTGTATTCCTATTTTATGTGACAACACGAGTGCTATTATTATTTCAAAGAATCCCGCGCAACACTCGCGTACAAAATACATAGAAATTAGACACCATTTTCTTAGAGACCAAGTAGAAAAGAGGAACATAAGACTTGAATTTTGTAGTACGGAAAAACAATGGGTAGATATTCTAACTAAAGCATTAGCTAGAGAACGCTTTGAGACTTTGCGGTTGGAAATTGGTTTAATTGGTGGTATCTAAACTTGTCATAAAAGTTTCAACTCCTATGATTGGCTAGAATATATGAGATTGTCCGACTGTGTCCGTATTTTCCGCTGTAAGTATATTTACGTCAAAATCTCATACTATATCTCAAGTGAAAACTAGTTTGGTAAGTAAATATATTATGTGTATGTATTTCCAAGTAATTATACTCATCCAAATCTCAAAATATACAAAATATACCTAACCTATCTTTTGCCATATTACCTAAAATTCCCTTACCTTAACAAAAAAAAATAAAATATAAAAAATAAAACTAACCTAAAAATAACCGCCGGCCGCTTTACACTTCTTTACCCAAAAGTCAACAATCTTAAACTCCAATAAATACCTATACACTCCCCTCAATTTATCATCTTTACTCCCACTTCCCTTAAACTCCTCAAACACTCAACCCACTCAAACTCTCACATCACCCTTCAATGGCGCCAAAACCTTCAACCCAAACACCCACCCTTTCCAACGCTCATCTCCACCACAAAATCAATCAGAATCAACCATCCCCTCTCCAACCCAGACAAACCAGTCACCTATTAACCCCGACTATAACCATGGGGAATAGAGTACTGTGGGAAAACGTCGAAAAATCGACAAGGGGGAGAAGAAGGCGGTAGAGGAGGAGGTTCCGTTGGAAGAAGTGAAACGGGTGGTGGTTCACGAAGGGATACGACGTACCCTGTTTTGGGAATATCTGGACCATGCAACGGCGCAAGGGCTCGACAAACTCCATCTAACTAAAAAGGAGCGGACTATTGTCAATCGAGTCACAAAGTACGGGATACATGCAAGTCGGTATTATCCTAAGACATGGTATGGTCAGATGGACGCTCTTCGGTTCTTTGCTGAATTCTTGAAATTTATAGAATGGGAGGGTGTGTGTCAGTTCTTGGGTCCGGTGTATCCGATTGAGGTAATTCAATTCTTTGCTTCAGTTTCTTTTTGAGATGGTAGTTTGCATGCGGTGGTTAATGGGCGTGCTATAATCGTCACCATTGTCGAATTCTGCACTCTATTTGTCGTCCCTGATGATGGGATGAATATTAATCCAAGTAGAGAATGGGGTGAGGTAACCGATGTGGTCAAGCTTAAGATTAAGCAATATTTCAATATTAATGCTACGGGATCGGGTTATGTGCTGGCCGAGTGTTTTCCACCTAAGATAAAATTCCTTTTCAATTTTTTATGGAACACGGTTGTACCGTGGAGGGGCGGTAGGGATAAGGTCTCAAGTTATGAGATGGTCATTGTTCATTCTTGGCTTGAGGGTAGAAAAATCAATATTCCCCATCTCATTTTTCATAGGATAGTTTAGTCTAGTATGACAGTTACTAAAGAGAAACTGTCCTCTACGGCTGACAAGCCATATGGGATGTCGATATCTTGTTTGTTAGAAGTAAAGTATGTTGGATAAATGGCTTCAAAGTATTATTTTTGGTTTTAATTGGGTTCAATTTCCAAGACTGATTGATAGAGTCTACAAAATTGACTTGTTGTGGTCTTCTATACTGACTACTGTAATTACTAAAACACACAACTTCCACTACTGATATCGTTATTTCTTATGCTCTCCTATTGCTATATATACTGCCCTCCTAAATCACTTTCAACACAACAAAATCAGAAATACTTCTCTTCTCTCTCAAAAATACAAATCAGTTCCCTTGAGGTTATTTTAGCAACATTCTTAATTGGCTGTGCTCATCTGCTTCTTGGCGTACACCTAAATTTCAGCGGTTGTGTTAACCCCGGGGGTCAAGTGACATCGAGGCCGTGTGTAGTAGACGAGGCATATTTGACTTCAGCACAGTGACCTAAAGTCACGTCACAACCTCCCTTCTCAGATAAGATCATTTCTCTATTTTTCTTGTTTACAGTACTTGCATAACAATCTAAAGTCAAATATTGTTTGCATCATGACTGGTGTTCCCCTTAATGCTGTTCCCTATTCTGCTCTAACGCCTATTATTCCTGACATGTCGAAATTGGATCATTTTAATGGTAAAAACTTTAGAATGTGGTTTGATAAGATGGAATTATTTATTGGTCAAATTGGAGTAGACTATGCACTTAATCCGTCTTGGCAAAACTTCTGTTGAAGGAATGAAAATTTATGTGACAACCCTCGCGAGTGCGGAAATAAAACATACAAGCATGTGATTAATATAGAGGAAAATACGGTATTTTTAAAACTTTTTACATGCCAAGATAAAAATACGAGGAATGTCAAATAGATACAAACTAAAATGGAATATACTACAAAGAGACGAAGTCTCTCAAAAGGTTATCAAATGTCAAAGTTATTAGCAACTAGCTAAACAATGTCTAGAGGTGAATCATCCAGGCCAACGCCCGCTAGCTCACACCCGAACCCAAAATACAACAAGCAAAATCCATCCAAGCAAGCAACCTAATCATCCATGAAAAACATGAACGCCACAGTCAGTGGGGAGTAACTCCGGGTTCTCCCAGCCATATCACAAATAACGAACTTAAACGGAAATACAAAAGTAGAAGCATGCATATATAAATATACATGTGAATTACGAAAAGGATAAATAGGCAATTCAATATATATAAAGATATCGGTGCATGAAGTACAAAGCCGTAACCATAATATTATCGATAGACTTGGGGATGACACTCTTAGGCAACCATACACTCATTAGGGGTTGCATCTCACCGTTAGCGGCATAAGCTTGATAAGATTGAGACTCGACAAATAAACCATGCCAAGTCATCCAACGATCACAAATAATCAATCATATAATCATCCATCCACACGTACAAATACGTTGACAACATCTCTCACGGTAAATGACACGCACTAGCACCGTGTACATGGCAAGTATGATTAAAATCGCATCCACGGGATAAACATTTCCCTGAACGCATACACGATTTAATACATTTCGTATATGTAGAATAGTTTCCTCCTGGTAGAATGACGATCATATTACGGTCCTAGTCAAAACCTGGCCAGACTCTCGGAATCACATTTTCCGATTCGACATGCGATAAACATTTCGCATCCAAGACTCGGTCAATCATAGACGCCGAGTACCCCAAATTCGGTCAACCTTCACGAAAGAGGCGGAAAAGAGCACAAGCATCATAACAAGCGGTACACTACATGCAATGACACCACCTCGCAAGTATACAACATTTGACGGCCAGGTCGATCAACGCATAGCGTTCGCCTCCCAACAACGTCGTCATATGCCCACTAACACATGCATTTAAGCAGTAAGGATACACTCCTTGTTCCGACATTCCAGCCTTACAAACGTGGAGGTAGCCAGGGGAATGAGAGTACAAAGCACATAACAAATAGTGCTCAAACCATAACATGTGTAAAAACCGACTCAAAGTGGGATATATGAAAAACCGTAATAAAACATGCGATACAAGCGAATGGAATATCATATATTCGAAACATTAATATTTAAAGTCATTACGTAAATTTATACGATAAACGAACCATCGGAAATATTATAAATGAAAACATAAGAAAGAAAAGTAAATAAAAGATGAATATAATTCACCTTTGAGAAAGACGGATAAATTGAAAAGCGAGAAAGACGGTAATTTTATTGCCAATTAAGATAGAGGACGATGAGAGGGAAAGATTAAGACGAATTTTTGTGAATTTGAGCGAGTAACGAAGGAGTAGTGACGATAATAAGCTTGATCAAATATGGAGGTTAGGGTTTTGGGTGGTTACTTGGTGAGGATGAAGGATGTTGAATGTGAGGGAGTTTAGGGTTAAGTGTAGTATGAGGGAGTAAGTGGAATAATTCATGGAAAAAGCCCATAAACGTCTTAAGACGTAACTTACTCGAAATCTCACGTAAAGTCCGAAAACGAACTTGGAAATTCTAAACTACACACGGGAAATTTAATTCTAAACTAAAACTAAATTTCACTGAAAAGTATCCGTATAATATTTTTACTATACAAATAGGGTACATTTGCGGGTGTTACAATCACCCCACCTTTTAAAAAGTTTCGCCCTCGAAACTTGAGCGAAAGAAAGATACCTTAAACGCATAGGCTTGGATATTTAATACGCATAGAAGCTTCCATTTCCCACGTCTCCTCTTCAACATTGGCACATCTCCACAAGACATTCACTAAAGGAACCACTTTACTTCTCAACTTCTTATCCTTACGATCTCGAATGCGGATTGGCTTCTCTTCAAAGGACAAATTCGGTTCAAGCTCGGGCATAGGCTTGGATCACTAACGTACTTCCTCAATTGAGAAACATGGAATATATCATGAACTTTAGCCAAATTCGGGGGCAAGTCCAACTTGTAAGCAACGACACCAATCTTTTTCACAATATCAAAGGTTCCAATGTATTTCGGGCTCAATTTACCCTTTACACCAAACCGTTGAACACCTTTCATCGGAGATACCTTCAAGAATACTTTATCTCCAACTTCAAATTCTAACGGTCTTCTTCGGATATCGGCATAAGATTTTTGTCGGTCTTGAGCGGCTTTCATTCTATCCCGAATGACCTTCACATGATCAATAGTCTCAACAAGAACATCGGGGCTTAAGTCATGAACATCACTCAATTGATTCCAACATATAGGACTTCGGCAGTTTCTTCCATAAAGAGCTTCATAAGGAGCCATCTTGATCGAGGCATGATAACTATTGTTGTAAGAAAACTCCACCAACGGTAGACTCTTTTCCCAACTAGATTGGAAATCGAGTGCACAAGCCCTAAGCAAGTCTTCTAAAGTCTGAATAGTCCTCTCGGTCTGTCCATCGGTAGCGGCATGAAATGCGGTACTCATCAACAATTTACTACCCATGGCTTCTTGTAAAGCTTTCCAAAATCTCGAACAGAATCTCGGATCTCGGTCGTATATGATCTCCTTGGGAACACCATGGTATCTAACAATCTCATCAACATAGGCTTTCGCTAGTCGATCTAAACTCCAAGTCTCTTTGATCGGAATGAATCTAGCACACTTGGTCAAACGATCAACAACAACCCAAACGGCATCTTTACTTCCAACGGTCCTTGGCAAAGCCATGACAAAATCCATAGAAATAGGTTCCTACTTCCATAGTGGAATATCCAAAGGTTGTAGCAATCCACCGGGCCTCGTGTTCGATTTTCACTTGTTGGCAAGTAAGACATCTTCCAACATAAGACACAACATCGCCTTTCAAATTCGGCCACCAAAATTGTAACTTCAAATCTTTTTACATTTTATCACCTCAAGTCAAGAGCATTAGGTACGGACAAACGGTCATGGAATCGAAGAACACCTTTGTCATCAAACTTGAAGTCTTTAGCTTTTCCTTCAAGAAGTTTGGCTTGAATAGACTTGTAGGTACAGACAACCCGTAATTTGAAAGACCGAAATTATATTTGAAAAGTAATAAATTTAATTTATTTTAATTTATTACGATTTATTTGAATTTATGATAATTTAATATAATTATTTTGAATTTATTTGGAATTAAAGAGTAGGTTATACGGTTTAAACCCAAACTTCATTTAACTATTCCCGAGTCAAATTAAGTCCCGAAACAAACCCAAAACCCGACTCCTACATGTGCCACACGCCCAAATCAGCTTTTTCCCTCATTTTAAGGCTTTTGATTACTTTTAATTAAACTAATACAAATATCTAAGATATTTGTAACTTTATCGATCTGTCAATTTAAATTCCGCAACAAATCGCTTAAACCCGGACCTGATTTCTTCCTCTTTCACACGGCTCTCCCTCTTCTCTTAGGATTAGATATTTTCATTTCTTTTGATTAAACTAACATAATATCTAATAATATCTAGATATTTGATTAAACTAACATAATATCTAATAATATCTAGATATTTACCATAATATATTTATAAAACCCGAGTCAAT
>JAIUZE010031577.1:0-10330 GCA_022085475.1 Heliosperma pusillum | reverse complement strand
TCACATGTATATCTATATATGCATGCTTCTACTTTTGTATTTTCTTTTATGTACGTTTAATGTGATATGGCTGGGAGAACCCGGAGTTACTCCCCACTGACTGTGGCGTTCATGTTTTTCATGGATGAACAGGTTGCTTGCTTGGTTGGCTTTTTGCTTGATATGTTGGGTTCGGGTGTGAGCTAGCGGGCGTTGTCCCTGGATGAAACACCTCTAGACGTTGTTTAGCTAGTTGCTAATTACTTTGTCTTTTGTTAACACTTGGAGAGACTACGTCTCTTGTGGTATTTTTATTTAGTTTGTAATATTTTGACACTCCTCGTATTTTTCTATCTTGCATGTATAAAGTTTTTTAAAATACCGTATTTTCCGCTATATAATTCACATGCTTGTATGTTTTATATTTCCGCATTCGCGAGGGTTGTCACAGTTGGTATCAGAGCTTTATCGCTCCCGACGCACACACGTGAACCCTAAACTTAAATTACTTGACCTTGAAATAATCAATGCGAGATGGGTAGGGTAGACTTAAGGACCTAAGGTGGTAGTCTTGGTGTACTTTATGTTTGTTAGGTTCTAACTTGTTTGTTGATTGTGTTTTGATTGAGGTATTATTGTTTGTATCTCCCTTTTTGAGTTGATCCTTGTGTTACCTAGAAGAAGTATCTTTTACCGAAGATTGAAGATTGACAAGCCTAATTGAAGTGTATTTCTTCCTCATCGATGTTTTCTCTCGTCCTTAATGTATCATTCTCTCTTCCTTCTATCTAAGTGCTTCTTCATCATCTAACTTCTTTTTCCCTTGGAAATTACTCTTGTTACCTTCCTCCATCTTACCATTGGTATCCTTACCTTCCTCATGTAACATTTTTATGGATGCCATACCCTTTTGTTTGTGGTATATTATACTTGGTCGGAAGAACTTTGAATTTTGTGGAATATTAGTGATTGTTAGAATGATTTTGTGATTTGAGGAAAATGGTGTAGATCTAAATTCACCCTATATTGATTATTGGTTGTAACTCTAAGGAAAGGTAGTAAGATAAGTTTGATGATTTTAATGCTTGATGCTTGTCATGACTTGTATGTAAATAGTTCATGATATTCGATGGTGTAAAGTTGAATGAGTTGGCTATGACTTCTTAACTCAATTAGTAATTTAGTCTTTTGGACTTAGAAGTTTAGTATTGTTTTGAAGACCATGCTTATGATATGTCTAATTGGTGTAAATAAGAAGTTTAGAATGATATCTTGAGGTGCGAAATACTTTTGAGGTTTAGTGACGTCTTGTGGTTTCCTATTGTGTGTTTGTGAGTGTAGGCTTAGTGGAAAAGCATTTGGCTATAGTTCTTGGATTTAAAGATATGATCTTATCTTATGGTATCGGAGACTCGTTTGGAGTAGTAAGGTTTCGTTGTAAGTTGAACCATAGTACTTGAGGATTATGATGTGAGCTATGATGGAAATACCTTGGGACGTTAATGATGATGTTTGACTTGAGGTTGTACTTTGTTAATAATTGAACTCGTGGACTATAGAATGTTGATGAAGGACGTTTTGTTCGTGGTTCCTACCTTTGGTGGCCATAGATTTTTGAAAAGAGAATTAGTATGGGAGGAATTCTCTTTTGGTTTCTTTCGGTTTTTGAAACCTTTGAATGTGGGTCAATTAATTGTAGTTGAGAGAATGTTATTATGCTTGAGTTGCAATTCCGCAATTGGGAATCCGTGTTATATGAAAGGGCGGATGAATTGGGTTGTAATCTATTTGTTAAATCTAGGTGTACCTTACTCCGATGATTGTGGTACGATGGTCCCTTGTAAGAGACCTTTGTTTGGGATGAGTTGCTTTACTATCACCCTAAGTCTGAAAGGAGAAATTTTGTGGATTAAACCTTAAACCTTTACTCGTGCCATCATTCCTTTTCATTTCCATTCTTGAATGTTTTTTTGTCAAGATTGATCTTTAAGAAATCGCATGCTCGTATCTTATTTCTTACTCGGATAGCTTCATAACGCCACTATCTGCTTTGTCTCTTCCTTGACTTCGTTATTTTCAGCGTTCCTCTCTTGTAATCTCGTGCCTTATTTATTCCCGTGTTCTCCTTGAGATTCCTTATCGTTTTCTATCTCGTTGCTCCTTCATCTTTTCTCTAGTGGATTGGATATTCCGTTTGTAAAGCTAAGAGAATAAGTGTAATGTATTTTGGAATTCTTTAGCTAGAATATGTGTCTTTGGTTTGAGCAAACTTCATGTTGTATTTGTTTATGGGAAATAGGACTTAAGCTTTAGGATGAATCCTAATAGTGATAATGTATCCTCTCTTAGTGGTTTTAGTTTTGGAGCTTGGTATTGAAGTGCTATTTTGAGAATTGAGTTGATCATGATAATAGTTCGTTGTTGTTGGGTATTATAACGGTTGCTTGGTATGTCATTTGGGAGTTAGATGTCTCTAATTGGTGGATTCTAAAAGAGACTTTGCTTTAGGGAAATTGAGCCGGTACCCAAAGTTTGAGGAGTATTGTCATAAATGAAAATCGATTCATTTTGAGTTTTAGATGAGTTAGATGATTTGAATGGTTGTCTAATTGCCAAGTAAGTGGTCATTTGTGGTTTGGAATTAGTAATTCTCTTTTATTCTTAAGGAATCATAGTTTGAAATTGAGAAATGTTCGTTGCAAGCGTTGGATAGTGAGTGCTCAGTTGTGATGGATTATGGAGTTAGAATGGTGAACTCATTTATCTTGAGGATTAGTAACCACCATAGCTTTCTAATGTGACTCTTTATATTTGAGGTTTCAGGCGTAGTAATGATCGAATTAAGGATGTTATGGCGTATTAAAGAATCCTTATAAACGATAATGGATTGGGGATTTTCCCTTGTCGTGAGACTTTGGATGAGGCTAATTGAATCTTAGATAATTATGTTTGATGCTTGATTTGGGATTGTTGTAAATAATGTTTATAAAGTTTAGCGATTTAGAATGATTAAGGTGCAATTGAGGTAAATTGCATTCTCTTGAAGACTAGTTTATTAGAAGAGTTAGTGATGTCGAATTCTTGTAGATCTTCGTGCCGATTTCATCGTGATCTTCCTATTCCTAAGAGTACGATTTGTTTCGTTTTTGCGTGTTTTGTATATATTTTGTTATCGTGATTTGTGAACTTGATGTTCGAGTCGCTCTATGTACGTGTAATGTCGTGTTATTTTGATTTTATCTTTGAGAAAACCTTTGAATTTCCATATTGTATTTCTAAATTAACTTTTTAAAGAAGTCTAAAGATGGATTTTGTACCCTCTTTTTGAAGAAAATAGATTTCTTTCGCTTTTATATTTGGATTTTGTGTTTGGTTGGATGTTTGGACTTGTTATTGGAGACGTCTGGTGACTAGTTCTGCACTTACTAACGCTTGTTTTGATTTTCGATTTCACTATTTCGACATTGCTTTGATTGGATAACTAGAGTACTCGTTCGCGACGGGCACTCCTGCGATCCGTAAATAAAGTTTCGCACTTATGAAAAATTTCCTTAAACCGTTTTCGAGAAGGACATCATTTCATAAATGTTTTCCCTTATAAAAGTTTTCGTATTAATTTTGAAAACCGACTCTTGTCCCTGATACTTTTGTTTTCTACTCTCAAGTTTCGAGGACGAAACTTTTTAAAAGGTGGGGTGATTGTAACACCCGCAAATGTACCCTATTTTTCTAGTAAAAATATTTTACGGATACTTTTCAGTGAAATTTAGTTTTAATCGTAAATTTAATTTTCCGAGTCGATTTTAGAATTTCCGAGTTCGTATTTGGAATTTCCGCGAGATTCCATGTGAATCCCGTCTTAAGGCGACTTTGACTTTTTCTTGACTTTTCCACTCATACTCCTTCATATACTCCCTCAAACCCTAACCTAATTCATTCCTCACAACTCAACATTTCTTCTTCCTTAAGAAAACCAAAACCTTGCCTCCATTTTTGATCCAAGCTTAGATTCGTCATAACTCATTCATTTCTTGCTCAAATTCACGTAAGTTCGTCTTATTCTTCCCCTCTTAGCTTCCTCTATCCGTATTGGTAATAAAATTACAGTCTTTCTCGCTTTTTAAATTATCCGTCTTTCTCAAGGTGAATGATATTCATCTTTTATTATCTAATTGTATGTAGGTGGAGAATAGGAAGGTTTAGAAATCGATTAAAGACGCGAAAAGGTAACGGTGAAGGGTTACTCGATATCATTTACGTGTTTTATGTGTTTTCTAGGCTAGTAATCGTATTTAGATTATGGTTAGTATGCTTAGGACTTGTGTTGTTGTTGATGGATGTTGTTAGTTGTTAATTGATATGAGAATTGATGGTTTGCGATGATAAATGAGGATTTTTGTTGTTGGTAACTTGTTGGGATTTGATCGTTCCTGAATCCCGTGTAGGACGCTGGCTGCGTCATGGGACGCAGGCTGCGTCGTCTTCTAGCCATTGCCGCCATTTTGGATCCTAGAAATAAAATGGATTGTGTTTCATTCTATTTTAAGATACTTTATGGTGATGAAGTTGGGGAGAAAGAAGTGGAGAGGGTGAGACATTTATTGGATGAACTTGTAATGGAGTATCAAAAGCATAGTGAAGGGAGTAGTAAAGAAAATAGTTCACAAGTAAGTGGAAAAAGAAAACATTTGAGCTCACATGTAGTTCATCAAGATGCATATGCTAGGGAGAAGGAGACCATAACTAGGAAGGTGATTGTTAAGGGTGAAGTGGAACACTACTTGGAAGATCAACCGGAAAGAGAAGATGAGAGTTTTGATGTCCTTAGTTGGTGGAAAATTGATCGTAGATACCCTACCTTTGCGGACTATTGCTAAGGATATTCTTGCCATTCCAATATCTAGTGTAGCTTCGGAAAGTGCTTTTAGCATGGGAGGGCGAGTTTTGAGTGCTCATCGTTCTAGACTTCATGAAAACACCGTTGAAGCATTAATGTGCTTACAAAATTGGAAAATGCAAGATTTTCAAGGTAACATTAATAGTACTAGTTTGCATAATTATTAAGTAAATCAAAAGTTGTCAATTGTTGTCTTCTTGTTTACTATATATTTGCATAATAATTTTTTATAGGTGACATGGAAGGTACTAGTTCTTGTTCTACCATCAACGAGGACTCGGAAGTTGACGGAGACATTATTGATATTATAGATATGGTATTAACTTGTGTCTTCTTTATTTTTTAATTTTTAGTGTCTTTTTTTCTCATTACTAGTACTAATACTTTCTTTTTATCATTTTTTAGGATGTTGATGATATTCCAATTGACGATATGGAAGAGGAGGAGCTATATGATATGCCATGTATTGTTTAAGGATTATGTTAGAAAATTTCTTTGTGTTTGGTATTTGTAAGAAACTAAGGATTTTGTGAAGACTTTGTATTTCATTTGCGGTTTTGTAAACAATTTGAATGCCTCTTTTGGACTTATAGTGTAATTTGAATGGCTACTAAGTGTGAAGTTTAAATTGTCAAAAAAACAAAATTACAAGTGCTACTGTAAGTGTGGTAAGGAGTTCATATTGTCAATTTCACAAGTGCTTTCTCAACTAGACCCGCGGGTAGACCTGACCTGGACCCGGACCCGTTGGGTATGGGTATGGGTCCAATTAGTTTGGACCCTTTAGGGTACGGGTCGGGTATGGGTCCAAGGTACGGGACACGGGTCCGGGTCCGGGTCCTATTGGACCCGACCCGTTGCCATCCCTAGTGGTGGCCGGTGGCGGCCGACGATGGTCGCCGGAGGTGGGAGATGAAAGAAGGTGATGAATGTTTATGAATTTTTTGGGTTTTTGAATTGTTTGGGTTTTGAATTTTTTGGGTTTTTGATTTTTGTGCGTTTTGATTTTTTTGGGTTTTAGAGAGAGATGGAAGAAAGAAATTATGTGGGATGAGAGAGAAGTGGTTGAGTGGAAAGTCTTATATATTGAATTAAGATGCGGATTAGTGGTTAATTAATAAAGATGAGAGAGAGTGAAAAATTAGCCCACTAAACCATTTTTGAGAGCTTCAATCTCAGCCATCCATCTCCAAGATCCAAGGGCCTATAAGTGGACTTATGGTGTAACACCCGCAAATTTACCCTATTTTTATAATAAAAATATTATACGGATACTTTTCAGCGAAATTTAGTTTTAGTTTAGAATTAAATTTCCTGTGTCTAGTTTAGAATTTCCGAGTTCGTTTTCGGACTTTACGCGAGAATTCGAGTAAGTTACGTCTTAAGACGTTATGGGCTTTTCCATGAACTTTTCCACTTACTCCTTCATATACTCCCTCATAACCCTAACTCCCTCACATTCAATCTTCTTCTTCCTCACCAAGTAAACCCCAAAACCTAGCCTCCATATTTGATCGATCTTAGAATCGTCACTACTCATTCATTTCTCGCTCAAATTCACCTAAGTTCGTCTTATTCTTTCCCTCTCATCGTCCTCTATCCGTATTGATAATAAAATTACCGTCTTTCTCGCTTTTCAACTATCCGTCTTTCTCAAGGTGAATTATATTCATCTTTTATTATCTAATTGTAGGTGGTGACCTCCAAGACCCCGATAAAGACTACTTCTTAATAGAAGAGGACATTAACGCGGATTGAAGACGCGAAAAGGTAACGGTGAAGGGTTACTCGATATCATTTACGTGTTTTATGTGTTTTCTATGTTAGTGATCGTATTTAGAATATGATTAGTAATCTTAGGAATTGTGTTGTTGATGATGGTTGTTGCTAGTTGATAATTGATATGAGAATTGATGATTTGTGATGATAGATAATGTTTGTGTTATGTTAAGCCTTAGTGAAATTGTGAATTTCGTTTGTTCGTGCCTGAGACCAGGACGCTGGCATCGTCGTGTAGACGCCGACAGCGTTCCCTGGCGCTGGCAGCGTTTCGTGCTGCCAGTTTTTCCCATTTGTTGAGCATCTTGACTTTCGTAGACCCTTTGAATTCTTGACTTTCCTTGACCCTTTGGACTTGGTCTTTTTGCATTGATGATTTGTTTGAAACCCACTCCCATTTCTCGGGTCTCGGGTTTGACTTGACTTTTATTGACTCTCGGGTTTGACTTGACTTTTGTTGACTCTCGAGTTTGACTTCGACTTTAAATATTAATGTTTCGAATATATGATAATCCTTCACTTGTATCGCATGTTTTGTGACGGTTTTTTATATGTCCCACTTTGAGTCGGTTTTACACATGTTACGGTTTGAGCACTAATTTCCTATGTGCTTTGTACTCTCATTCCCTTGGCTACCTCCACGTTCGTAAGGCTGGAATGTCGGAACGGGGAGTGTATCCTTAATGCTTAATTGCATGTGTTAGTGGGCATATGACGACGTTGTTGGGAGGCGAACGCTTTGCGTTGATCGACCCTGCCGTCAAATGTTGTATACTTGCAAGGTGGTGTCATTGCATGTAGCGTACCGCTTGTTATGATGTTTGTGCTCTTTTCCGCCTCTTTCGTGAAGGTTTACCGAATTTGGGGTACTCGGCGTCTATGATTGACCGAGTCTTGGATGCGAAACGTTTATCGCATGTCGAATCGGAAAATGTTATTTCGAGAGTCTGGCCAGGTTTAGACTAGGATCGGATATTTATATCGTCGTCCTACCGGGAGGAAATTAGTCTACATATACGAAATGTTAATCGTGTATGCGTTCAGGGAAATGGTTATCCCGTGGATGCGATTTTAATCATTCTTGCCATGTACACGGTGCTAGTGCGTGTCATTTACCGTGAAAGATGTCGTCAACGTATTGTACGTTTTGGTTGGATGATTATATGATTGGTTTATTCGTGATATTTGGATGACTTGGCATGGTTTGTTTGTCGAGTCTCAATCTTATCAAACTTATACCGCTAACGGTGAGATGCAAGCCCTAGTGAGTATATGGTTGCCTAAGAGTGTCTTCCCCGAGTCTTTCTATCATATGATGGTTACGGATTTGTACTTCATGTACTCTTATCTTTATATATTGAACTGCCTATTTATCCTTATCCCCGAGTATACGTTTTTGATGTTAGTAATCGTATTTAGAATATGATGATTAGTCCTAGGTGTAACAACCCGAAAAGTACCCAATTTTTCTAGTAAAATTTCTTAAGGATACTTTTCAGCAAGGTTAAGTTTTTAAAATAGAATTTATTGTTTCGAGTCGTATTTTGAAATTCCGAGTTCGTATTTGGAATTTCTGGGAGATTCCATGAGAATCCCGTTTTTAAGTCGTCTTTGACTTTTCTGGACTTTTAAGTCGTCTTTGACTTTTCTTGACTTTTTAAGTCGTCATTGACTTTTCTTGACTTTTAAGTCGTCATTAACTTTTCTTGACTTTTAAGTCATCATTGACTGTTCTTGACTTTTAAGTCGACTTTGACTTTCGTTGACTTTTTCCGACTCACCTCGTAATTTTAAAGACCGAAATTTTATTTTGAAAAATAATAAATTTAATTTATTTTTATTAAGATTTATTTGAATTTATGATAAATTAATATAATTATTTTGAATTTATTCGGAATTAAAGAATAACTTTTATGATTTAACCCCAAACGTCATTTAACTATTCCCGGGTCAACTTAAGTCCCGAAACCCGACTTGACATGAGTCATACGCCCCATTTCACTTTTTTTCCACTCATATTAGATCTTTTAATTAATATGATTAAACTAATAAAAAATATCTACTAAGATATTTGCTAACTTTATCGGTCTACTGTAAACTCCGCAAATCGCTTAAAAACAGACCCGATTTCTCACCATTTCACAAAACGTGCTCTTTTTCCCTCTTAAGCCTGATATTTTCTTTCTTTTCATTACTCACTAACCCACTTTTCATTTTACAATAAATCAAATTAAAGATCTATTAACACTTTCTTTAAAATCGTTCTTCATCGTTCGTGAACGTTCTTCATCGTTCTTCATTTGTTCTTCGTCGTTCTTGAGCAAAATCATCATAAAACCTTCATTTCTTAATTAAATCCGTCCTAACTTATATTTCTAGAATCTTCTCTTCGCTCTCCATCTTCAAGTACGGTTTATTTTCAATTCCGTCAAAATCGTTTTCAACACTTTAATTATTGAAAATCAAGTTTTAATTCTAATAATGTTTTTCTTGTCATTTCTTATAGGGGAAGATTTTGAAGACGAGTTTGGTGACTCGTATATTTTGGGTGAAGATTAGTAGACGGGTTTCTTTACTTCTTATTTTGGTGCTACTTGATTTTGCTAGCTAGGTAACAATTCCGATTTACTCGACGAAATAATGTCACATAGCTTTGGTTTCTTTTATTTTTTGTTCATCTTTTGTTTTTGGTTCATGTTATTATGATTTATGGACTTTTAGTAGTAACATGATAAGTTTGGATGGTTTTTATGTTGTATGGAATTTTTATGTTGTTAGTGTTCTTGGTGAATTTGGATGATTGTTCATAATAATGATTTTTGTATGATGGATGGTTAAATTGGTTGTTAAAATGGGTGTTTGATTAATTAAAAACATGTTGGAATTTGTTTGGTGTTGATTGTGGTTGAACCGTGGAGCATGGCTGTGAACCGGACCAAACCAGCCGGTCCAGGCCGGTTCAGACCCGGTCGGGGTTGGTCCATGGTGGGTCCGGGTTTTGGTCTTTGAGTTGTGTCGATGTTTGATTGTTATGTTGTTGATTTTTGACAAGGGTTTTTTAATTAGTTAGCATTGGCGGGAAATAATTAGAACCGGTTTTTAGTAAAATCGATAAAAAGGCCAAAACAGCCCAAAACTAGGCCGTGGGGCCCAGTCCAGGCCCATGTGTGTCTCGGCCCAAAATCAGCCCGTGGGTCCCACTTTGGGACTTGTGACGGTTTTTGAGTTATCGTCATTTTATCGTTTTTTGTAATATTTAACAAGTGGGAAATTTTTAATAAGTAAATTATTTAATTAAAAGTATTTTTCATAAAATTATTATTTCTCACATGTTAGAAATTATAATACGAGATCGTAGTTTATTTTGATATCCTTTAAGTCAAGCGGGGGTTACGTAAGATTTAATAATTCACATGTTAGAAGTTTTTAATAAATAACATGTAATGAATATGTTGATTTTATGTTCAAGTCTATGTGGAAAAGACTCTGTTTCTAGCCGGTTTGACCAAACGGGTTTGGTCAAACTAAGATCTAGTCAGCCCCGTTTTGACTGATGCCCCGTCGCGGGACTCGGGTCGGGGATTTGTCTTCAAGTAAGGTTTTATTTAATTATTGAATTAGCCTTAGTAGATATGAGGCGATATGATATTTGAATATGAGGTATATGCAATTAGT
>JAIUZE010031574.1:0-14933 GCA_022085475.1 Heliosperma pusillum | reverse complement strand
CTTTTCATTTTACAATAAATCAAATTAAGATCTAATTAACACTTTCTTTAATCGTTCTTAATCGTTCTTCATCGTTCTTCGTCGTTCTTCGTCGTTCTTGAGCAAAATCATCATAAAACCTTCATTTCTTATTCAAATCCGTCCTAACTTATATTTCTAGAATCTCCTCTTCGCTCTCCATCTTCAAGTACGGTTTATTTTCAATTCCGACAAAATCTTTTTCAACACTTTAATTATGGAAAATCAAGTTTTAGTTCTAATAAAGTTATTCTTGTCATTTCTTATAGGGGAAGATTTTGAAGACGAGTTTGGTGACTCGTATATTTTAGGAGAAGACTAGAAGACGGGTTTCTTGTTTCTTTAGTTCTTATTTTGATGCTAATTGATTTTTGTGCTAGCTAAGGTAACGATTCCGAGTTACTCGACGAATTAATGTTACATACTTTAGTTGTTGTTTATGATTTACGGTTTTTAAGTAGTAACATGATAGGTGGTTATGATTATTATGTGGTATGAATTTATGACATGTTTTAGTGTTCTTGATAAATTTGGATGATGTTCATAATCATGATTTTTGTATGGATGGTTGTTAAAATGGTTGTTTGTTAATTAATACATGTTGGCAATATTTTGGTGTTGGTTGTTGGTAGAACCGTGTATGGGGCTGTTTAGGGGGGGCTGGAAACCGGACCCAAACCAGGCGGTTCAGCCCAGTTCAGGCCGGTCCAGGCCGGTTCAGACCCGGTCTGGATTGGTCGTGTATGGGTCAATTGCTTTGTGTCGATGTTGGATTGTTTTGTTGTTGTTTTGACAGGTTTTAAATATGTTAAGCATGCGGGAAAATATTAAGAAACGGTTTTAGAATTTTAGTCAAAACAGCCCAAACCAGGCCCGTGGGCCCAGTCCAGGTCCGGTTTGATCTCGGCCCAAATCAGCCCGTCGGTCCCACTTTGGACTTGTGACGGTTTTTGGAGTTTAGTGTTAATTTATCGTGTTTTGTAATTTTAGCAAGTGGGAAATGTTAATAAGTAAAATATTTAGTTAAAAAGGTCTTTCATAAAATTATTATTTCTCACATGTTAGAAATTATGATACGGGATTATAGTTTAATTTGCTATCCTTTAAGTCAAACGGGTTTTCGTAAGATTTAATAATTCACATGTTAGAAGTTTTAATAAAATAACATGTAATGAATATGATGAATTTATGTTGAAGTCTATGTGGTAAAGACTCTGTTTCTAGCCGGTTTGACCAAACGGGTTTGGTCAAACTAAGATCTAGTCAGCCCCGTTTTGACTGATGACCCGTCGCGGGAGTCGGGTCGGGGATTTGTCTTCAAGTAAGGTTGTAATTAATTGTTGAATTAGCCTTAGTAGATATGAGGCGATATGATATTTGATTATGATTATATGCAATTAGTCACATGATAGAATGTTTTTCCCGTGACTGTTTAATTGTATGATATATGTCGTGTTGACTAAGTACCCATAGAGAATTATGAGTATATGGCGTCTTGACCATTCTAATTCTAAATGAGTATCTTGGACCATGACATTGATAGGACATACTATCTTTAACGAGCATACGGAGTTTACCGCTTGATAGCTTTTGTGTCACGGCCTGGGGGGCTTATCTCCAAGTCGGGGCATGGCTGCCTAATCCATTTTGGGAATGGAGCCAGCTTAAGTACTAGCCATCTCTGCTTAGGGGGTCGCCTAGTAGAGTTTCTCATGTACGGGTATGTCATGGGACGGGGAATGGAATAGCTGTTGTCGCTAGGTCTGATCAGTCTAGGACTAGGATGTTTTCCTACCTTGTGGTATATCCTCGAGTTACAATCGACTATGGGCCGTGCTAGGAACTTATGCCTGTTTATAGAAGTATTGGTCTTTCATGTTTGTATGATTCTATGAATCTTAGAAGGTGAGATGCAAGCCGGCTAAGGTTGATAGAGTTTGGATTACCGGTTGTTAACTGATTCACAGGATTAAGTGTTGATTAGGGTTTGAGTGTATCATGGCCATGTTAACGGTAACCTCTGAGCTAGCATACCAGCTTCCCTACCTCGTGTTATAGTTTATTATCGGATTCACATGATAGCTTTCATATGCTAGGTTATATGTTAGTTAATGTTCATAACATGAAAAGCATATCATATATGTTAAGGTTTTGTATTTTCCATATACATCTCTTTTATGTTAGTCATGTTTTATTAAACTCGACATTTCGTGGCTGGGAGAACTCGGAGTTACTCCCCACTGACTGTGGCTTCCGTGTTTATATTTAATGCGGTTGGCAGGTTTGTGATGCATACATTGGGTACATTGACGAGCTAGCGAGCGAAGTATTTACCTTGGGCCTATATTCGGTTCTTAGATTGTATATTATTATATACTCTTTTCATTCCGTATTTATACGGGAGATATGTCTCCCGTCTTGTATATTTCTTTTGTATAATATTATTCCGTTTTGTAATGAACCTTTTTATTTATGACACCTTCGTTATGTATTCTCATATTTTATTTAGTTAAATTATTTTTTTTCTTTCCGCAAATTTGAGGGTGTCACATTGAGTCAGAAATAGAATATATGATCCGTGCATCTAACAATTTCTGCACCTCTTTTCTAACTACCTCTTGCATAGTGGGGTTCAAACGACGTTGACCCTGCCTACAAGGTTTATGGTCTTCTTCTAAGTGGATATAGTGCATACAAAAGTTAGGACTAATACCTTGTAAATCGTCAATGCTATAACCTATAGCCTTCTTATGCCTTTTTAGAACTACCAACAAATCAATAAGTTGGATTTCAGATAGGTTAGCACTGACAATTACAGGATTTATCTCATGGGAATCAAGAAAAACATATTTAAGATGAGAGTGGAGGGGTTTAAGTTCAGGTTTCTTTACCTTGGTAACCTTAGGGGGGTTACCTAAGCTATACACTTTTTGTAACTTGCATTCCTCTCTTGTCAGCAGGTTTTCCATCTCAACTACTTCCTTACTCCGTGAGCTTCCAGCTTCAACAGTGCTGGAAATTAAGGCGATCTCCAAAGGATCCCTATTCAAACACAAAGAGAGACAGTCATCAACATTCAAATCCACAATATCGACTTTATGACATGTCTCTTCTAGCATGGGGTGTTTCATTGCATTATATAAGTTGAAAGTGATAGTGTCATCCCCCACTGTTAGTGTAAGCCTCCCATTCTTAACATATATAACCGCCCCCGCAGTATGGAGGAATGGAAGTCCCAAGATGATAGGAATTTGGGTGTCCTCAGCCATATCTAAGACGACGAAGTCAACTGGTATGAAAAATTTCCCTACTCTAACCGATACATCTTCTAAAATTCCCAAAGGGTGTTTAATAGAACGGTCGGCCATTTTTAAGGTCATGGTTGTAACAGTAAGTTAACCCATATTTAGCTTTTTACATATAGAAAATGGCATTACACTAACACCAGCCCCTAAATCACAAAGTGCTTTATCAATAGCTAAACAGCCTATATTACAAGGAATAGAAAAACTCCCTGGATCCTTTAGCTTAGGTGGTGATCGGGCTTGTAACACAGCACTGCATTCCTCAGTAAACGCAACCATCTCCACTTCATTAAAGGACCGCTTCCTTGTCAATATGTTCTTCATAAACTTTGGATAAGCCGGCACTTGAGTGATCAACTCAGTAAATGGTACACTCACTTGCAAATTCCTGACCACTTCCACAAACCTTCCAAACTGTTTATCGAGTTTGGATTTATGTTGGCGGTGAGGAAAAGGAAGTGTAATGGCAATTGGCTCGGCTTCTTTTGCTTTTGAAGGTGAAGTAGGAAACTTGTAAGTCTGATCAGGGGTTGCTTGATCGAGAAAGGGAGTTGCTCGATCGAGTTTGTCAAAACAGGAAATTTCAGGAACTCCTCGAGCAAAATTTTCGGATTTTTCCTGGGTTGGTCGATTGAGCAAAGGGGTCTTGCTCGATCAAGCAACCTCCTTTTCAGCCACTTTTTTGCTTTTTTCCGAATCTTGACGAGCAACTTCCATACTTTCATCGTTCTCATCCCCTTTCATTTCCGGGCCTTTGTAATAAGTCCCACTCCTCAAAGTAATAGTATTGGCTTGTTCATGTGGAAGGTGTCTCTGAGGAGGAAGATTACCCGGTTATTTGTGTGGATTTTGAATTGCCAATTGGGCAATTTGAGTATCCACTATCTTGTTATGTGCGAGCAATTGAGAGATCTGAGCATCTTGCTTTTGTTATATCGTGAGACTTTGCTGCAACATGACTTTCAATTCCGCCATATCATTACCTGGAGGTGGTGGAGGTGGAGCTTGTTGAAAGTTTTGGCCTCCTTGATTTGAACGGTTATAGTTACCTTGAGAATTGCGATTTTGAGGAATCACATAAGAGGAACCTTGTTGCTGAAGTGGTGGCGGGGTAGGATTAAGAACATTCTGACTTCGGTAGGAGAAATTTGGATGCTCTCTTGTCCTTTCATTATAAAAGATAGAGTACGGTGTAGCTTGCTTAAAGGATTGAAAGGCAAGTACTTGTTCAACCGTACTCATACACTCTACTGCATTATGCCTCATGGTACCACATCTTTCACAGGTTGGCTCTTGTTGAACCATGGCATGTACCGTTTGTTTATTTTCCAAAGATTTTGAACTTTGTAATTCGGCAATTTTAGCAGTTAATGCTTCCAACTGAGCTGCAACGGCATTATCCGAACCTCCTCGCCTCGCATTACCCCTGGGATTCCATACTCAGCAGTGTGAGTAGCTATCTCATCAATCAACTTCCAAGCATTAGCATCGGTAATGTTATTTTGGAATCTTCCATTGGCAGCAGAATCTAGCAATGCTCTCTGATCATCATATAACCCGTTGTAAAACTGGTTGCATAGGAACCAAGTATCAAAACCATGATGTGGAATAGATTTGACAAGATTTTTGAAGCGAACTCATGCCTCATTAAAGTTCTCAGTGGGACTTTGTTTGAAACTTGTGATTTGACTTCAGATGGCGTTGGTTTTCTGTGGCGGGAAATATTTTTTGTAGAATGCAAGAGCCAGAGAATTTTAATCAGTGATGCCAAGTGCATCCACATCTAACTCACTCAACCAATCTTCTGCCCCGTCTTGTAGTGAAAAGGGGAATAACACCAACTTGATTTGATCTTGCGTTACCCCACCTGTTAAAGGAATAGAGCAACAATAATTGGTGAATTTCTCCATATGCTTAGCAGGATCCTCACTGGAGCTTCCTCCAAACATGTTTCGCTCCACCAAAGAGATATAAGATGGACGAATCTTAAAGGTGCCATTACCTGTAGTAGGGAGTTTGAATCCCTTGGGAATAGATGCAACGCTAGGCTCCGAATGGCTGGCTAAAGTAGGCATGGTTTTAGTGGTGGAA
Source organism: Heliosperma pusillum (assembly GCA_022085475.1). Lineage (NCBI taxonomy): Eukaryota > Viridiplantae > Streptophyta > Magnoliopsida > Caryophyllales > Caryophyllaceae > Heliosperma > Heliosperma pusillum. The sequence continues at coordinate 9,519 of JAIUZE010031574.1, read as the reverse complement.
AAAATATGTATATCCTCTTCTAAGGATGGTTTTTCTGCGACAAATTCGGCGTAAATTGTGTCAAGCGTACTCAAGTCTTCGGCTTCTTGAATTTCCTTCCAAAAGTTTCGTCTAAATCGGAGAGTCCTCTCTAGTTCGGAATCGTAGGGTAAGAGATCGGACCTGGAACACCTGGGCATAAACGAACACTAAAGAAAAGGATAAGAACGGTCTCAAGGAACTTACCCTGAGACGAAGAAAAAGACAAACTAAGTAGAAACAAACAGAAAATTGTTGCCTCCCCGGCAACGGCGCCAAATTTGATAAGGGTAAAGTCGCGTCACCTTAATCAAAGTAATCCTAATTCACTACTAACTAATAGTCAGCGGTAAGTAAGGTATCGAATCCACAGGAAGGCGGTAGTATTCTAATCCGTTAAACTAGGTTTGTCTCTAAAGTAACAATTTCGGGGTTTAAGATTGGTATTTCTAAACTAATAGCAAACAATAACAATAAAAGGTTGGAAACAATAAGATTAAAAGTCTAGGGTCTCAGGTTCACTAAGATTATTATTCATGGGTAAGGTTGTAATCAACTATCATGCAATAAAGTTATCAAAGGTCACAAGATCGGTCGATTCCATTATGCCCTTTAGATCTACAATTTAACATGCGATCGCTATCATTAAACGAGTTCTATTCAATTATCGTAGCCTATCTTAGTCTTAACCCGGTCGGTGTCAATCCTAATTCGCGAGACTAGGTAATAAATCCTGGCCAGTAATCAAACAACTAGAATTAAAACGATAATCAAACGATAACTATGCAATTGCAATTCAATTAATTAGTCTACCCCTTCTAACAATCATAGATCCCCTTTCAACCCTAGATAGGAATTTAGCTACTCATAACAATATTAATAACAACGATAATAAATAAAGTAAACATGATTAAAAATAATGAAAGGATTACAAAGAATAATTAAAGAACTATAAGGTAACTAATTGAATAACAAAGAAGGATTAAAGAATACCGATTACAAGCTTGAACTAAAAACTATAGTCTTGATGATAAAATCCAGTAGCAAAGAAAACAAATTTAGGTTTATAATATTAAAGCGTGTCTAATTGTGAAAGACGAGCTTCCCTTTTATAATAAAAATCTAATTAACTAGGTTAAACTAGTTTAGGAAATACGAAAGCCGTCAAATACTGGGTTGCTCGATCGAGCAATGTGATGTTGCTCGATCGAGCATCCTTCAGTGTAACACCCGCAAATGTACCCTATTTTTATAGTAAAAATATTTTACGGATACTTTTCAGCGAAATTTAGTTTTAGTTTAGAATTTAAATTTCCGTATCTAATTTAGAATTTCCGAGTTCGTATTTGGACTTTACGCGAGAATTCGAGTAAGTTACGTCTTAAGACGTTATGGACTTTTTCCTTTTTGTTTTCCACTTACTCCTTCATATACTCTCTCATAACCTAACTCCCTCACATTCAATCTTCTTCTTCCTCACCAAGTAAACCCCAAAACCTAGCCTCCATATTTTGATCAAGCTTTAAATCATCGCTACTCCTTCATTACTCGCTTAAATTCGCTCAAGTTCGTCTTATTCTTTCCCTCTCATCGTCCTCTATCTGTATTGGTAATAAAATTACCGTCTTTCTCGCTTTTCAATTTCTCCGTCTTTCTCAAGGTGAATTATATTCATCTTTTATTATCTAATTGTAGGTGGTGACCTCCAAGACCCCGACAAAGACTACTTCTTGATAGAAGAGGACATCGACGCGGATTGAAGACGCGAAAAGGTAACGGTGAAGGGTTACTCGATATCATTTACGTGTTTTATGTGTATTCTATATTAGTGATCGTATTTAGAATATGATTAGTAATCTTAGGAATTGTGTTGTTGATGATGGTTGTTGTTAGTTGATAATTGATATGAAAATTGATGATTTGTGATGATAGATGATGTTTGTGTTATGCCTTAGTAAAATTGTGAATTTCGTGTGTTCGTGCCTCAGACCAGGACGCCGGCAGCGTCCCTGGACGCTGGCAGCGTCGTAGGACGACGGCAGCGTTCCCTGGCGCTGGCAGCGTTTCATGCTGCCAGTTTTTCCCAAAGTCGATCCTTTGAATTTTAGTTCCGCCTTGACTTTCCTTGACCCTTTGGACTTGGTCTTCTTGCATTGATGATTTGTTGGTAGCCCACTCCAATTGTCGGGTTTGGGTCTCGGGTCTTGACTTTGACTTTGACTTTGACTTTGACTTTGACTTTAAATATTATTGTTTCGAATATATGATAATCCCTTCGTTTGTATCGCATGTTTTGTGACGGTTTTTGGTATGTTTCACTTTGAGTCGATTTTTACACATGTTAGGGTTTGAGCACTAATTTCCTATGTGCTTTGTAATCTCATTCCTTTGGCTACCTCCACGTTCGTAAGGCTGGAATGTCGGAACGGAGGCGTATCCTTACTGCTTAATTGCATGTGTTAGTGGGCGTATGACGACGTTGTTGAGAGGCGAACGCTTTGCGTTGATCGACCTGGCCGTCAAATGTTGTATACTTGCGAGGTGGTGTCATTGCATGTAGCGTACCGCTTGTTATGATGCTTGTGGTCTTTTCCGCCTCTTTCGTGAAGGTTGACCGAATTTGGGGTACTCGGCGTCTATGATTGACCGAGTCTTGGATGCGAAATGTCATCGCTTGTCGAATCGGAAAATGGTTTATTCTGAGAGTCTGGCCAGGTTTAGACTAGGACCGGGTATTTATATCGTCGTCCTACCAGGAGGAAATTAGTCTACATATACGAAATGTTAATCGTGTATGCGTTCAGGGAAATGTTTATCCCGTGGATGCGATTTTAATCATTCTTGCCATGTACACGGTGCTAGTGCATGTCATTTACCATGAGAGATGTCGTCAACGTATTGTACGTTTGAATGGATGGGTATATGATTGGTTTATTCGTGAACTTTGGATGACTTGGCATGGTTTGTTTGTCGAGTCTCAATCTTATCAAACTTATGCCGCTAACGGTGAGATGCAAGCCCTAGTGAGTGTATATGGTTGCCTAAGAGTGTCTTCCCCGTGTTTATCTATAGCATAATGGTTACGGATTTGCACTTCATGTACCGATACTTTATATATTGAATTACCTATTTATTCTTATCGTATTTCATAAGTATATATATATATATATGCATGTTCTACTTTTTTATTTCCGTTTATGTACGTTTAATGTGATATGGCTGGGAGAACCCGGAGTTACTCCCCACTGACTGTGGCGTTCATGTTTTTCATGGATGAACTGGTTGCTTGATTGGATGGCTTTTTGCTATGGTATTTTGGGTTCGGGTGTGAGCTAGCGGGCGTTAGCCTGGGTGATTCACCTCTAGACGTTATTTAGCTAGTTTGCTAATCACTTTGTTATTTGATAACATTTTGAGAGACTACGTCTCTTGTAGTATTTTATACTTTGGTTTGTAATTATTGACATTCCTCGTACCTTTCTATTCGCATGTAAAAAGTTTTAAAACATCGTATTTTCCGCTATATAAATCACATGCTTGTTGTGTTTTATTTCCGCATTCGCGAGGGTTGTCACAGTTGGTATCAGAGCTTAAACGCTCCCAACGCACATACGTGAACCCTAAACTTAAACTACTTTACCTTGAAATAATAAATGAGAGATGGGTAGAAGTTAAGGATTTATCTTGGTAGTCTATTTGTTTATGCTAAGTGTTAGGATTAACTCGTTTTGTTTTTGTTTCTTATGAAGATGGTTAGACCTCGAGTAGTAGAGAACGTTATGCTAGAAGCTCTTACGCAAGTGTTGAAGAATCAACAAGATGCGGCTTTAGCTCAAGCCAACCAAGTTCCCCCTCGTAGAGAAGATAACCATCAAGGAGGCTATGCTTGGGTGGCAAGCCAAATAGCTAGGAGTAAGATTATACCTTATGGTGGAGAGCCGGACCCTACCGAACTATCGGAATGGTTCCGAGAAATGGAGAAGCAATTTGATTTATACCAAGTCCGTGAAGAGGACAAGGTAAGGATTGCAAAGCACTTCCTTGTAAGGGAAGCTGATAGTTGGTGGGCTATTACTAGTGCCACCGCTACTCTTGAAGATGATTTCAATTGGGCTTGTTTCAAAGCCCTAGTGGAAGGCCGATTTTTGTTGGAGTAGGTGTCCTCCACAATAGTGCGCCACATAATAAATCTTATTATGGAATATAATTGGGATAATTATTGACTATATATATGATTAGTCAGTTGATTAACGTAAATCAATAACGGTTGGCTAACTAGAGTTTGACGTTATTGTCGTTTGACGGCGGTGATCAACTGATCCCTTTCGGTCACACCTAAAGGATGAAATCCAAATTGTAACTAATTATTTGTATACGATACAGTTAATTAGTACATTACATATATTCGATATGTACGAGAGTTAATTGTTAGAAATTGAGTTAAGAACTCAAATTCAATTAAGCTTATTTTTCAATTATGCGATAATTGACTAATAAATTTATATCTTATTTTTAAATAAGATTTAACTTAGTAATTTATCGTTAAATTACTAAATTAAATGAGGTTTTGAGATAGAGGTAATTAGTTAATTATATTTACAAGGAGTTGTAAAATAAATTAACCAAGCATTGTGGGACCCATTATATATTGATATAATGGTAAAATATTACTTAAAATGTTAAGTACATATTATTTATTTAATGAGTCATATAATTGTTATATGATCAAATTAACACTTAATTATACAAGATAATTAACCATATGATCAATAAGTATTTGTGAGACAAATATCAAAAATCAAAATGGACCTACCTAGGCCAAAATGGCCGGTTGGATTGTAGTTAGAAGGGTGATGATTTTTGTTCTTGTTTTTACTCTTTAGTTACTTATTGAAAGTGACATAACAAGTAGAAATAATCATCATATATACTACAACACTCCACTCAAATGCATGTGAACAAATCAAACAAAATAAGAGTCCTTTTAAGGACTAGATGATCCGGCCAAAGTTGCTAGACAATGAACAATGGTTGTTCATTTTTCAACACTTCATTTTGTGCAATTTGTCTTACTTCTCTCTAAAACTCTTCTTCTCACTAAAAACTCTCAAATACTAATATTTACTAAGTATTACTAGTGTAGTAATATAGTCATAATATTAGTAGTATTATATCTATCTTATTATTTAGTTAATAATAAGGGTAGATTATTTGGGTTAATCTTGGTGCAACTTGAAGGAGGTCTTCTAGTTTGGAGATTTCATGTGTTCATCCATATTTATAGCTCAAGAACAACAAGAAGGAGTTCTTGTTGCGCCCATATAATTTCCATATCAATGTGAGGAAATTTCTTCTTTTATATAAATGTCTTTATATTTGCATGCATGTTACATAGATCATTATAAACTAAGTTAAAAAGTAATTTAGTAATTAATTAGAGGAGTCTAATTAAGGTCTATGGACTTTCAATTGGTATCAGAGCTAGCTTGTAGCATGCATGTTCATTTTGGACATTTTTATTAAAGTTATAAGATAACTAATAAATCAAAGATTGTGAGTTAAAATATGATTCTGACGAAAAGTTTTGGTGCATGTATACCTACTGACCTCAAAATGTTTGTGGTCAAATTTCGTGATTTTAGGGATTAATTTGCTATTTATTTTGATTTTTGGCGTTTAAACCGAGTTAACATGCATTTTATGAGTTAAAAGTTAACTAAAAATAGTTTCATGTTGATTCTGGCCATGAAATTTTAATATGATCTCACATGAATTTCTTACATATTGTATGTAAAATTTCGTGACTTTTACTTATGTATTGCATATTTATTGATTTTTATACGATAAAAGTCGATAATATGAGATTATAATGTTCATAAAATTGAAACTTCCATTTCTGGTCTTGAAAATTTTTTGTACATTTTACATTCTGATGTTGATACTCTTGGTGAAATTTCATAATTTGTTTCACTGTTTTACTATATCTAATGTTTTTATTTGATAAAACCATTAAATACAAAGCTATTTGTTCATAAAATTTAATTTAAATTTTTTGAACAAATATTTTTTATTTTTATAGTTCCTGGAATTGTTCCAGAATGTACAAATTTTTTGGTTTCAAATTTTATGATGTTTATATTTTATTTTGGTTTTATTTCATAACCGTTATGATTAAACCATAATATTTAGCAAATGAAATCAAATCGATTTAATTAATGACCAACAAAATTAGTAGTGACTAATTTGGAGTTCTAAAACAGGTTAGTTAATTAGTTTGAATTTAAATGCGATTTAAATGTTGATATTGATTTTTAATGGTTAAAAATCAATGAATCCCGGAAGAAATCGAGCTACCATGAGCATGAATTGAACTTAGGACGATTTTGGCATGAATTTTGCAGCAATTTATTTTATTTATTTTTGAATGAATGAATGTCATTTATTTAATAATTTATGCAAATTTTGTACCTAGTATGGCCTAGTTAATTTTTATCGTTATTACCCGTAATGTAAGGGAATAACGTTTTGGTTGTAATTTTATTGCGATCTCGTATCGCCGGTTTGTATAATTTAATTATTTTTTTTATAGTATAAATGTATAATAGGAATTTGTATATTTGTACATTTGTAATTATTTTTATGAAGACCGGTGGCTCCCTTCAAGACGGTGCCATTTTGGAAGGTGTTCGAAGTGAAGAGGCAAGGGACCAAGGAGTTGGTTTCCGAATTTGTAACTATCTAGTTAATTTTGATTAGCTATGTGACACCCTCAAATTTGCGGAAAGAAAAAAAATAATTTAAATACATAACGAAGGGTGTCATAAATAAAAAGGGTCATTACAAAACGGAAATAATATTATACAAAAGAAATATACAAGACGGGAGACATATCTCCCGTATAAATACGGAAATAAAAGAGTGTATAAATAATATACAATCTAAGAACCGAATATAGGTCCAGGTAAATACTTCGCTCGCTAGCTCGTCAATGTACCCAATGTATGCAGCACAAACCTGCCAACCGCATTAAATATAAACACGGAAGCCACAGTCAGTGGGGAGTAACTCCGAGTTCTCCCAGCCACGAAATGTCAGAATATTTATAAAACATGAATAACATAAAAGCAATGTATATGGAAAATACAAAACCTTAACATATATGATATGCTTTTCATGTTATGAAACAATTAACTAACATATAACCTAGCATATGAACGCTATCATGTGAATCCGATAATAAACTATAACACGAGGTAGGGAAGCTGGTATGCTAGCTCAGAGGTTACCATTAACATGGCCATGATACACTCAAACCCTAATCAACACGTAATCATGTGAATCAGTTAACACCCGGTAATCCAAACTCTATCAACCTTAGCCGGCTTGCATCTCACCTTCTAAGATTCATAGAATCATACAAACATGACAGACTGATACTTCTAGAAACAGGCATAAGTTCTTAGTACGACGATAGTCTACTTCTGTAACTCGAGGCTATACCACAAGGTAGGAAAACATCCTAGTCCTAGACTTATCAGACCTAGCGACAACAGCTATTCCATTCCCCGTCTCATGACAAAACAGTACACAAGAATCTCTACTAGGCGACCCCCTAGACAGAGTTGACTAGTACTTAAGCTGGCTCCATTCCCAAAGTGGAACTCTTAGGCAGCCATGCCCCGACTTGGAGATAAGCCCCCCAGGCCGTGACACAAAAGCTATCAACAGGTGAACATATACTCGTTAAAGACAGTAAAGCCTATCAATGTCATGGTCCAAGCTACTCATTTAGAATTAGAATGGTCAAGACGCCATATACTCAGAATTCTCTATGGGTACTTAGTCAACACGACATATATCATACAATCAAACAGTCACGGGAAGAACTTCTTATCATGTGACTAATTGCATATAAATCATAATCAAATATCATATCGCCTCATATCTACTAAGGCTAATTCATTAATTAAATACAACCTTACGTGAAGACAAATCCCCGACCCGAGTCCCGCGACGGGTCATCAGTCAAAACGGGGCTGACTAGATCTTAGTTTGACCAAACCCGTTTGATCAAACCGGCTATAAACAGAGTCTTTACCACATAGACTTGATCATAAAAATCAACATATTCATTACATGTTATTTTATTAAAACTTCTAACATGTGAATTATTAAATTTTACTAAAACCCGCTTGACTTAAAGGATATTAAATTTAACTATAATCTCGTATTATAATTTCTAACATGTGAGAAATAATAATTTTATGAAAAACCTTTTTAATTAAAATATTTTACTTATTAACATTTCCCACTTGCTAAATATTACAAAACACGATAAAATAACAATAACTCAAAAACCGTCACAAGTCCCAAAGAGGGACCCACGGGCTGATTTGGGCCGAGACCAAACCGGACCTGGACTGGGCCCACGGGCCTGGTTTGGGCTGTTTTGATTAAAAATTCTAAAACCGTTTCTTAATATTTTCCCGCATGCTTAACATATTTAAAACCCGTCAAAACAACAACAAAACAATCAAGTATCGACACAAGACCCAAGGACCATACCCGGACCAAATCCAGACCGGGCTGGACCGGCCTGAACCGGCCTGAACCAGGCCTGAACCGGCCGGTTTGGGCTGGTTTTTCCGGCCATTCCCCACGGTTCAAACAACCACAATTCCAAATTAATTCTAACATGTTTTTAATTAACAACATCCATTTTTTAAACATCCAATTCAACCATCATCATACAAAAATCATGATTTTAAACAACTCATCCAAATATGTCAAGAACCAAAACATGTCATAAAAATTCCATACAACATACAAATAATTACTACTTATCATGTTATTACCAACAAACATAAATAACAATAATATGAACAAAAACAAAAGAAACAAAGGATATGTAACATTAAATCGTCGAGTAACTCGGAATCGTTACCTTAGCTAGCAAAACCAATTAGCACCAAAAAAATAAGAAGTATAAACTAAGAAACCCGTCTTCTAATCTTCCCCTAATATATACGAGTCACCAAACTCGTCTTCAAAATCTTCCCCTATAAGAAATGACAAGAAGAACATTATTAGAATTAAAACTTGATTTTCCATAATTAAAGTGTTGAAAACGATTTTGACGGAATTGAAAATAAACCGTACTTGAAGATGGAGAGCGAAGAGGAGATTCTAGAAATATAAGTTAGGACGGATTTGAACAAGTAACGAATGTTTTGTGACGATTTTTCTCAAGAACGATGAAGAACGCTCAAGAACATGAAGAACGATTTTGATTATATTAAAGAAAGTGTTAATTAGATCTTAATTTGATTTATTGTAAAATGAAAAGTTGTTAGTGAAAAATGATGGAGTGTGAGCCGTGTACATATAGAAGAAATAATGAGTCGGGTTTTGAAATTGTTGTTACGGAATTGACTCGGGTTTAATAATTATATTACGGTAATTATTTAGATATTAAGTTAATTAAATTAAATATCAAGATAT
>JAIUZE010031572.1:0-23072 GCA_022085475.1 Heliosperma pusillum | reverse complement strand
ATCAGGATATGATATTTCTCAGGGCCACTCGAGGAGCTGTAACTGAAATGCATGGCCATGCTCGAATATAGATTCGTTTATCAGTTAAGTGACTCTCTAGTCGGGGAAACCACTCTTGATACTGATCACTTGTAAACTACGACCTTTGTGAATACGGACTTTGCAAATTGGTTTACATTGAGTGGGAGAAATTTGTTATGGATATGAGAATCGGTTATCGCACATACACTTGTACGGACAAGTGGGAGATTGTTGGAGCCAGTGTCCTCCACAGTTAGTGCAATAACATAAATAAATCTCTGTAGGTTCACAGGGTATACTTTGTATAATAATCAGTTGATTAAAGTTTATCAATAACGGTTGGCTTGCTAGATAAGTTTGACGTTATTGTCATACAGATGACGGTGATCAACTGGTCCCTAAAAGTCACACCTAGAGGATGTGTTTGAGAGATGTGATTATTTGAGAAAATAATCATATTGATGCCCTATTATATGACTAAAAGGTTAGTCAGTATATTTGACTAAAAGGTTAGTCAATGTGATGATGAGACGATTATTTAATAATGATTAAATAAAGTTAGCTGAGACGAATTAACTGTAATTCGTAAATTGAATATAAAATGTTATATTTAATTGTTGTATATAATGTAAGCTAATTAAACATAAACCGTTATAATTAATTGACAAATTATAAATATACGGATATTTATAATTAATGATGTATTATAATGTCGGTCCATGTAAAACGACGATTATAATATATTACATTATATTGGAAGCTAAAATGACCAAAAACGAAAGTATCCAGATACACTCGGTTTTTAGTTAATGGGTAGTTATTTTGAGGAGACAAAATCTCCCCACATAAAACCCTAAGGAGCCGTGAGATTGAAGTGAGAAGGAATAAAAATTCTAACCTAATTCATTTTTCACTTGAGCCTCCATCTATCACACACATCACAAAAAGAAAAAGTTAACAGTAACTCTTTCACAAAAAACACAAAACCTCCTTCTCATCAGTGAGATCGTGTAAGAGGTTCTCTTTCTAGCAAAAGAAAAGGGTGTTTCTCGGAGCATCTTGGGTGCAACGATTAGGAGGATATCTACCTTGATATCTCTGTTCTTTACGCCTATCGCTAGGACCGGAGGTTGATTTCTTAATCTCTAATTTTATTGTTTTCGTTTATGACTCGCATAATCAAGTTATTACTTTTTCGTTATAATCCTATAATAATTGTTTTGTGGTAATACCGATTTACCACAGAATGTTCATCAACTATTGAAGATCCAGGTGCCATGGCAATTGTGAGTTTCTCTATCTTTTTTATTTTCGATTTCGTTTCCCTTTCATTTGAGTAGCATGTTTTTAATTTGATTTTGTTCCTCTTTCATCACCATTAATGAATTATCGTCTTCTATATTCGAGTTAATAATTTTCACTATTATTTAGGTTCATCTTTTCAGTTCAGTCACTTTGAAATTATTGTATGGTGGTTCATTTGTTAGAAATGAATCTGGTATGGTGTATACGGGTAGAGTCAGTAGGACTGCACTGGTAGATGTTGATGAGTTTTGTTGGTTTACTATTGTTGAAGAGGCAGAGAAGTGTGGGGTTTTTAAGAGAAATGTTGATGCTATCTTTTTTATGAATCCTGAAGTTGGATTAGAGAAGAGTTGTTGATGATAAAGGTGTTGAGATTATGTGTAAATTGGGTATAAGTGATAGGGTCATTGAATGCTATCTGGTTTCTGCTGCTGATGTACCTCCCTTAATGCATTTAATTGATGGTGGTGTGAGAGAAGGTAATGCAACAAGCCTTTTAAAGTGTTCAAAGAAGTTGACCCCAATGAGAAAAGTCCAGATACACAAATATTCCTCTCAAAAGCAGGGACCACCTAAACAAAAAAACCAAAAAGACATTGATGAGCGGTTTGTCGCGTACCGCTCAAGCAAAACAATTTATAAATCCCAACTAATGCGATAGCGGAAGTCGGGGTCGAACCACAAGAATGGAGGGGGTCAACTACAAGTTTGCATGAATCCTATTCTAGCCTAATAATTGATTGATGGGAAGATTAACTAAAAACTAGGAAAAACAAGTAATCGCTAAGTAATAAAGATGTAAACAATTAAGGGAAAGACTAAGGTGAAGGGTTCACCTTAGGGGGATTAATGGGCTAGTAGGGTAATTAGCAAATGGGTAAGTAATTCGAGTAAAATCAATTGCTAATGTCTCAACAATCAATAATCATCAACAAAGCCATCGCATTTGTCTCAAATCACCAATATAAACACTAGTCTAATCATTTCTACCACCGTCGCTTAAGAAATAATCAAACCATGCTTCATAAAATGGGCAACTTTCGTTCACACATTTCATCAAACACTTAGTGTTCATATGAGCAATACCCAAATTATTTACCACAAACTTACTAATTAACCAACCTAATACCCCACATAATCCTCCCTTAGGCTCCCCCTAAACCCTAGAGGAGAATCTACTCACACATGGTAAAGGGAATCAAAGCACTAAAGGGAAGGAGGAGTTCAATCAACATTATGCTATGAGAAGAATAATGATAACAATCAAAAGATGAACTATAAACTAGAAATGGAAATTAATTGCATAAACAATAAAAAAGATGAGAAATTTAATACCAAACAAAACTTATATTGATGAATAGGGGGAATGTCTTCACCCAAGTCTTCAATACAAACCCCAAACCTGAAATGAAAGACTAGATTCAACAACTTGAAATGAGAAACTAAACTAGATTAGGGAAGGATTAGGAGAGTAATTAGGGACTAATTTAGGTTACAAATATCTATGGTTTTGTGCTAAGAGGAATGTAAAAAGTGTCCACAAAACATTAGGGGAAGGGTATATATAGGTCTCTCCAAAATTAAGAAAGAAATTAGAAGAGAAGGCGGATTTTGCGATGTTGCGTTCCTGGCCGGTCGACCGGCCTGGGGCACATCAGTGACTTCAGCCTCTTTGTCTTCAAAATCCTCAAAAATTCACTAAGTATGGAAAAATGGGGGTCTGGGCCGGTCAACCGGCCGCCGGTCACCCACCGGCCTGGAGCACCATTTCACTCTCATGTGGCTTCTGTTGTATGCGCAGGCCGGGTAGTCGACCGGCCGCCGGTCGACCGGCCGGCACTACCTGACCCCTTTTCTTCCCTTTCTCAACTTCTTCATATGTGGAGTCGAGGCCTGGGCCGGTGGACCGGCCGCCGGTCTGGGGACCGGCCAGGGCTACCTAATTACTCAATTCTTCACATCTTCATCTCATCTTCGAATCCCGACTCATGCAAGACCCTATTGCTCCGATTTCTTCATTTCCGCCTTAATTCCTACAAATTAAGACCGATATTCATAGCACGGGAAAACGGGAAGTAGAATGCAATCAAGGGCACGCAAATCCGTGTAAACGGACCAAAATGGGGACGAAAATGAGGGAAAAACGTGACTAATTAAATGCTTATCAAAATTCCCCACACTTAAGACTTACTCGTCCCCGAGTAAGTAAACAAAATTCGAGACCCATAAGTACCCTTATTCAATACTACTCTAATATTAAGGCTACAACCTAAACTAGTAATAATATCCGACGGTAGGCAATTAACGGGCCTCCTCCGTCCCTTCAACTCACAACGAGATACTCATGAGGTAGAGTACTTCCTTGCAAGGCAAGTAGGGGCTTGCTCAAAATTTCGACGCATCCAAATGAAAAACACGTAAGAACACGACAAAGATGCATCTAACAAAAGAAAAATCACATGCCTCATTCATGTGACGGAAATATCTAAAAGGAAAACCGTCTAAATAATGCATGATCCTCACAAGCCACTAATATCATAAAGCATGGAAAAATATTCGCCTCCTAGCGGTGCAAGTCTAATGAAAATTTCGGACCCCGTCTACTATTTGCTTGGCCAAAAGCGATAAAATGGAAGATGGAAATGAAATCCTCGTGACGTTATTAAGCACAATAGCATATGAAATTCACGTTTCTCAAATAAATGAGACACAAGGGTCGTCCCGTCTCACTATGCAACTTCAAAGGTAAATGATTCAAGAAGGATAAAAGGAAATTGAGATTTGAGTCTAAGGGCTTGCAAAACTTTTCATTTCACACTTTGCTTTCTTTTTCTTTTTCTTTCTTTTTGATTTGCATTTTGGTTTGCAATTTTTGGCATGAAAGCACACGGTTTCCGTCAAGGACATGCGGTCGGAACCAACAATAGGGGTATCCCCACCGTAGTGGCATCAAAAAGGGGCCTAGATATTGGCCCACTAGAATCCCTAGAAGTTTCGTTTTGCACTTCCTCGACGAAAACAAGAAAAGATGATAATTGACTCAATATTTTCAGCTTGTTTGATTTGTTTCCTTTTTTGAGCAAAAGTGGAAGAACAATGAATCATGGTTGGTTGCATAGCAAGAACGGTCACCTAAGAATCCTTTCTACCATCGGAAATATTCACATCAATCGAGGTTGTCGAGGTGGAATAAGCGCAAACTCGTGACTCGGCAATAGTAGACGGGTTAAAACTTACTAAAAATGCACAACCCAGGGCGTCTAAAATTCCACGATTAAGATGAACACTTTATGAATAAAAAAGTAGCAAAAAGGGACTATGCACATTCAACAAGTTTTCCAAAAAGACAATTATTAAAACATTTTTCTAAATGCAACTATATGCCATGATGCAATCTAGCATATATACAACTTAAATGCACATGCTCGAACCGACTATATGACACATAAGCTAATGCTATCTCCTAACAGCACACAAGTGGCACACACGCCAATCAACAAAATTCACACCATCGTCATCAACACATCTCATCCTCAAATGAGAAGAAAAGGAGATAAGGGAGAAGAGAAATAGGAAAGGTCTCACCAAAGCGTCTTCATTTTCCCTTTTTCGTGCCTCTTATGATGTGGGGCGCACCTATGGATGGAGATAAAAGGAAACACACGGCAATATATACAAAATAAAATATATACAAACTAATCTAAACATATATTTTTTTTGGAAAATTTTCAAATTTTTTGATTTTTAGGCATTTTTCAAAAATTTTCGAAACTCAACGATATATACAAAGGAAATAAAATCCTCCCCACACTTAAGTCTTACTCATCCCTGAGTAAGTGACTCAAACATGAAAGGAGGGGAAAAAGAAAAGGAAAACAAAACAAATTTTTGGGTTTTTCAATTTTTTGGGAATTCCCTCCCCACACTTAGTATTTACATGGTGTGAGGGGTGAATTCAAAGCAAATAACATGTTTTTGGGTTTTTAAATATTTTGAAAAATAAAAACTTGTTTCTGGGGTTTTTGATTTTTGAAGAGAAATCGCAATATGAACAATGTATACAAGAGGGTTAGCTCTAAGTAAATGCATGAACTACACTATATGCTAATCTAGAGTCTCGCTGCGGTGGTAAGGTGCATAAATGCAAGCCCCTCATGGGGGTACCTCCCACAGGAAAGTCTAGTGTGCCATATCGGAGTCTCGTCGTGGCGGTAAGATGCATAAATGCACGCCCCTCATGGGGGTACCAACCACGGGAAAGTCTAAAAATGACACCAAACAAAATGCAACTATGCTAGATGGATGCAAGGCTAACATGTGACGATATGTTACAAAATTAAATTCTAATGCAAGCTTAAAGGGATGCAACTAAATGGATAACTAAACTAAGATATAATACAACTATCTAAATGCATGCGAAAATATAAATATGATGAAGATTTGGATTAAAAGGGATCATACTCATGGGTTTCCGGCCTCAGGAGTATCCAATGAAATCAGAGGATGTAGTATCAAATTGGCCAAGACTGGCCTCTGCAAAAGACGTATCTAAATCCCTGGCTCCCGAACCAGAGCCGCCGCCCTCCACAATCTCGAACCGGGGACCCATATTGTCAAACCACTCGGCATTCTGTGCCGCTATCTCAGGGTCCACCTCCTCCTCATCAACTACCGGCTGAGTAAAAACCGGTGCAGAAGAATAATAGTCATGCTGAATATCGAAATCACCAAACACCCTAGAGCCCTGATCATACCCGCCCTCTGGCCACATGAAATAGGACGGATGCGGGCCAACTGGCTCCCTATACCCCTCCCTACACCAATTATCGTAAGAAGGGTATTGGCCAAGAGCCAAGGCATAATACATCCGGTCCATCCTCTGCGACAAAAGAGCTCTATCCCGAGCTTCCTCCTCTCGCCACTTAGCTGCCGACTCTCTTTCCCTAGCCACTGCCTCTCTCTCCGTAGCTGCTGCCTCGGAGGCCAAAGTCATATCGGCCATGAACTGGATCAAGGAAGGATCCAAAGGTGGGTAACTGGGAGTGGTGGAAGTGGATGCCTCGGGTTGGGATGAATTGGGCCAAGGGCGCCACTGCTGCTGATGATAGAAGGGGTTCAAATAAGGCAAGGTGGTGGAAGTGGGGCCCTGCTCCTCTCTCTTATAAGTAGTGACGGGGGCAGTAGGATCTCGCCTAAATGCGGTAATGGGAGCTAAAGGATCTTCCGGGGTTTCCTCAGTAGGTGGTGGTGGTGGAGGGTTCTCCTCCACTAGGGGAAGGAGATAGTGCGCGCTATCAGGAACCACTTTCATAGCCGCACCATTCAGGAGGGGAATAGAATTGACCCCTCGAACCCTCCAATATGTCTTCCCGTCCTCAACTCTCTTTACTACCCACTCAAGCTTCTTTGAAATGTAATCCTCCGTCAACAATGAGCATCCCCCTAAACACCTCAAATTACGCTCATCTAGAGTATCTCTACAAAGGACATGAGCAATCTTGGTGACAATTCCCCCTAAATGGATTCCGGTAGGGCTAAACGGGTCGTTGGCGATTTTCTGAAAGTGGATAGCGACATGGTGACCAATGTTGACCCCAAATTTATTCGGCTTTTAGAACAAATAAGCCGCCAAAATTGAGAGCTCATCGGCCCTAAAGTTGTGACACTCCTCTCTTCCAAACAACGTCCAACCCATAAACCGATGCCAAAACCTAATAGGGGCATTGTGGCAAGCATTTGCCGGCCTCTTAGTTCCCTTCGCAAATTCCATTCCCGAGATAGCAGTCCAAACGTCATTCACGTTAAAGTTTTCGGGGACCTTGTATGACTTATGAAATTTGACCCCTAAAACCTTACAAAATTTCTCAAGGGAAAGGTTAAAAGCAGTATTAAGAAGGCGAAAGGAAACAATTTTGACCATACCCGTATTCCTATCCTTCTCATGACTAAACGGACTCAAAAACTCCCAAGTGAGACGGGGGTAAGTACGGAAGTGCTGACCGTAGAGTTCCCCCATACCCAAACCTTTGAAAAGCTCAAGAGTGACCGTATCAAGGCCGAGGTTCCGCATAGTGTTCCGACAAATAAAACGGGAGTGGGGAAGAGGTCTACGCTTTAAACATTGAAATTTACCTCTTGCGATTTCGCTTACGAAGACGATATCCGGAAAATCGTTATCCGGACCCATTCCCGCCGTCACTTGCTGGAGCCTAGCCTCCAACTCCGCCTCAAGTTGAGCCCTTGTTCTTTTCCGAGGTGGTTGTTGAGCCATGGTGATTTTATTTTCGGAATAGTCAATTGAAAGTGGGAAAAATTAGGGAAAAATTGGGTTTTTGAGGTGGGGGATGATTTTGGGTGAGGTAGTGGGTTAATTAGTGGGTTGAATGTGGGATTGGTTGAGTTTTGGGGTTGTTTATGTGAGTTTTTTGTGGGGTTTTTGTGGGGATTATTTGTGGGTTTGAAGGAAGGAAGAAGAAGAATGGAGAAGAAAACAAGAAGAAAGAAAGAAAAAGAAGTGCCTCACGAGTGATTTTAGCCACGGGTTGTGTTCTGGGCCGGTCTGGGAACCGGCCGCCGGTCGACCGGCCTGGAACCCAGTACAAAAAATTTGATTTTTGGTTTTTTCGATTTTGCTCGTGTTCAGGTATCCCAGGCCGGTCGGCACCCCGGCTGCCGGTCGACCGGCCTGGAACTCAGCTCAAAATATGCAATCTTCAAATTTTCAGTTATATGCGCTCTGGGCCGGCCGTCAGACCGGCCGCCGGTCCACCGGCACAGAATACAGCTCGAAATTCCCAAAAATCCTTCTCCTATGATAATGTGCTCCAGGCCGGTTGGCACCCCGGCTGCCGGTCGACCGGCCTGGAACACCTGCACTTCAATTTTCACACTTCAAGAACTTGCTACTGGAGTGCTCTGGGCCGGTCGGCACCCCGGCTGCCGGTCGACCGGCCTGGAGCACTTCTCCACTTCTTCACTTCGCTTTCAAAATCACTTCAAACTCCCAAAGAAACCTAAGTCACCAACAATATCCACCCAACCAACATAATCCCAATGATACGGTTTTGATCCAAACCCGACTACAAATGTTTCAAACCTTCCTAAAACTTCTTCCTAAAGACGAAAAACCCGAGTACATAAAACCAAATCTTCACAACTACTCCTAATATGCATGCTATATACAAAAAATTGGTGGTTGTTGAGGGACTCCACCAAACCTATCAATTCACAAGAGTTTACAAACAAGACTCCTCCTCGGGAAGTGGATCCCCAAGGAAGAGTACTTCCACCGTTCCCTTTTCATCGCCATCAAAATATCTTTTCACTCGATGCCCATTGACCTTGAAATTACCACCTTCTTCGCTCCAAAGTTCAAAAGCTCCATGTGGTGAAATGTCGATAACTTTGAAAGGACCCGACCATCTAGAGCGTAGCTTTCCCGGAAACAACTTGAATCTAGAATTATAGAGTAAGACTTGGTCACCCACTTTTACATCTTTATCAACCAATTTGGCATCATGCCATTTCTTTGTTTGCTCCTTGTAGATCTTTGAGCTCTCGTAGGCATCAAGTCTTAGCTTTTCAAGTTCATTCATTTGGAGAAATCGTAGCTCTCCGGCCATATCAATATCAAAGTTCATCTCCTTTAAGGCCCACCATGCCTTGTGCTCCAACTCGATTGGCAAGTGACAAGCTTTTCCATAAACAAGCTTGTAGGGAGTTGTGCCGAGGGGAGTTTTGAAGGCGGTGCGAAGGGCCCATAGAACATCCGGAAGCTTTTGAGACCAATCCTTCCTACCTTTGCTTGTAGTCTTCTCCAAGATAGCTTTTATTTGACGGTTTGAGACCTCTACTTGCCCACTAGGTTGAGGGTGGTAGGCAAGAGCGGTCTTATGAGTGACACCATGGGAAGAAAGTAAGAACTTGAAAGTGCTCTTCCTAAAGTGCGAACCCCCGTCGCTAATCACCACCCTTGGGGTCCCAAATCTCGGAAATATAGTGTTCTTGAAGAGCTTGATAACAACCTTAGCATCATTTGTTGGGGTGGCAACGACTTCAATCCACTTGGACACATAGTCCACCGCTACCAAAATGTACTCATTCCCACAAGAGTTGGGGAATGGTCCCATGAAATCTACTCCCCAACAATCGAAAAGCTCGATCTCAAGAATGTTTTGAAGGGGCATCTCATTCCTTTGACTAATATTCCCCGTTCTTTGGCACCGATCACAAGATTTGACAAAGTAGTGGATATCCTTGAACATAGATGGCCAATAGAAACCACCTTGTAGCACCTTTGCAATGGTGCGAGATGTACCAAGGTGGCCCCATAGGCCGAGTTGTGAATTCTATCAACTATCTCCATACCTTCTTCTCTAGGAACACATCTTCGAAACATGCCATCACCACACTTGCGAAAAAGATGTGGGTCATTCCAAAAATAGCGTTTTGAGTCATGCTTCAACTTCCTCCTAGCCCTAGCATCCAACTCCTCCGGAATAAACCCGCTCACAATCAAATTTGCCAAGTCCGCAAACCATGGTGATTTACCACCTATCATCATCAAACTATCTTCTCTCAACCACTCATTGATCGGGCCACTCTAATCCTTCAACCCATGATCTTCGGTAGTCAATCTAGATAGGTGGTCGGCAACAACATTCTCCGACCCCGCCTTGTCTTTAATTTCCAAGTCAAACTCTTGAAGTAAAAGAATCCACCTCAAGAGCCTTTGCTTTGCATCCTTTTTCACTAACAATTGCCTCAAAGCGGAGTGATCCGAGTATACCACAACCTTAGAACCAACAAAGTATTGCCGGAACTTTTCCACGGCATGAACAATGGCTAGCATTTCCTTTTCCGTCGTAGAGTAGTTGACTTGGGCTTGATCGAGAGTTTTGCTTGTGTAGTAGATTACATGGTGCCTCTTGTCCACAACTTGGCCAAGCACCGCCCCGACCGCATAATCGGAGGCGTCGCACATAACTTCGAAGGGAAGGCTCCAATCCGGTGATCGGATTATGGGAGCCGTAACAAGAGCCTCCTTCAACCTACAAAAAGCACTCAAGCAAAATTCATCAAATACAAATGGTGTGTCTTTGAGAAGAAGAGAAGTTAAAGGCTTGGCTATTTTAGAAAAATCTTTGATGAAACGTCGGTAAAAGCCCGCATGGCCTAGAAAACTTCTCACTCCTTTCACATTTGTAGGGGGTGACAAGTTTTCTATTACCGAAACCTTAGCCATATCAACTTCTATGCCTCTCTTAGACACGATGTGGCCAAGCACAACCCCCTCCTCCACCATAAAGTGGCATTTCTCCCAATTGAGGACGAGGTTGTGCTCCTCACATCTTTGCAAAACATGAGACAAATTCATTAGCCCAAGATCAAATGAGTCTCCATGGACACTAAAGTCGTCCATGAAGACCTCCATACTCTTCTCAAGAAAATCGGCAAACATTGCCGTCATACATCTTTGGAAAGTCCCCGGAGCATTACAAAGCCCAAAGGGCATCCTCCTAGAAGCATAAACTCCTATGGGACAAGTGAATGTGGTTTTCTCTTGGTCTTCCGGGTGTATGGGGATTTGGAAAAACCCGGAATAACCATCTAGAAATGAATAGTAAGGATGCCCCGCCAACCTTTCAAGCATTTGGTCAATAAAGGGGATGGGGTAGTGGTCTTTGAGGGTGGCGGCATTTAATTTGCGATAGTCAATGCACATCCGCCACCCGGTCAAGGGTCTAGAAGCTAAGAGGGTCCCATCCTCTTGTTCCACCATAGTGACCCCTCCTTTCTTGGGCACTACATGGACGGGACTCACCCAAGAGCTATCGGTTATTTGGTAAATTATCCCGGCCTCTAGCAACTTCATCACCTCATTTTTCACCACTTCCGCCATCTTAGGGTTCAACCTACGTAGCCCATCTACCTTAGGTTTGCTACCCTCCTCCAAGACAATCCTATGCATGCAAAGATTAGGACTTAAACCCTTGATATCATCAATGCTATAGCCAAGTGAGCCCCTATGAGTTTTCAAGATTTTCAAAAGTTCAAGTTCTTGGGCCTCACTCAAATTAGCATTAATGATAACGGGATAAGTCTCTCCCTCACCTAAAAAAGAGTACTTAAGTGAGGGAGGTAAGGGCTTTAGTTGTACCTTTGGAGGGAGAAGGCCCTCCACCTTCTTCATTAGCTCATCATCTACCTCGTGGTCATCTCCCATCTCCTCATCATGGAGTGCCACTTGTAGAGCTTCTTCTTCACACTTCTCTTCTTCATGCACCTTCTCTACCACTTCTTCAATGACTTCTACCGAGCATGCTTTGTGAAACATTGGTCCCTTCACTAGATGTGGAAGATTAAATTCAAGGGTTTCGTTTCCCACCCTAAAGGTTAGCCGCCCGCCCCTCACATCAATGAGGACACCTCCGGTAGCCAAAAAGGGCCTACCGAGGATAATGGGAGTGTGGCTATCCTCCGGGATATCTAGGACAACGAAATCCGTGGGAATCAAAAATTTGCCAACTTTAACGGGTACGTCCTCAAGCACACCCAAAGGTTGCTTAACGGACCTATCCGCTAGTTGTAGCGTCATAGAAGTGTGGGTTAAACTTTCAAGTCCAATTCTTTTAGCAATAGTTAAGGGAATGACACTTACACTTGCACCATTGTCACATAATGCCCTTGAAATCATGACCCCCCCACAACACAAGGGATAGAGAAACTTCCGGGGTCCCCAAGTTTTTTTGGCATTTTGAAAGAGTTAGGATTAATGAGGAGAGCACTACACTCCGCCTCCATAATCATAACATCTTGGGTACCCAAAGTTCTCTTATGAGTCAAGATGTCTTTTAGAAATTTTGAGTAAGTGGGCATGTTCAATATAACATCGGTGAAAGGTAAGGTCACTTCAAGTCCCGCAAGCATTTTTCTAAATTGGGTGAACTTGAAGTTTTCCTTAGTTTTCAAAGCTCTAGAGGGGTAGGGAATATCGGAAACAACAAGTGGAGTACTAAAAGATACCTTTGGAATGGGAGTTTTCTTGGTTACCTTAGCTCTTGCTAGTGGTTGTACCTCTACTCCGTCATCATTGACATCCTTGTTCATCTCCTCCTCATAAGGCATAATTTCGACATACCCTTCTTCTCCCTCTTTGGGTTGATCATCTTCACCCTTTCCATCATCTTTTAACTCCAAGGTAGGAGTCAAAATGGGTTCTTCAAATTCTTCTCCTTCCTCAACATGCTCATCATTTGGAATCTCATCATTCCTCATATCCATGTAGGGGTTATCAAGCACTAGTCCACTTCTTAAAGTCACCGCACATGCATGGTGGCTTGATGAAGCATCCTTGGAGCTTTTCCCTTGAGCAAGTAGACCTCCCGGAGGCCTTTGAGAATTGTTCAAAGCTTGAGAAGCTAACCTAGCTTCCAATTCTCTCACCTCCTTTTTGTGAGCATTAGTGACATTTTGCAAAGCCAAATTGTTTTGGATTTCCATGTTTTTGACTAATTGCAAAACTTCACTTATTGAAGGATCACTCTCTTGGTGGGGTTGATTGGTCAAAGGAAGGGCAAAAGCATAGTCATTCCGACTACTCGACCCTTGGTTGTTGTTTCTTTGATTGTTAAAATTCCCTTGTTGGTTGTTATTGAAGTTTCCTTGTTGCCCCCTTGAACCTTGATTGTTGAAATTTGACCCTTGGTTGTTGTTGAAATTTGGCCCTTGGCCTTGGAAAGATTGATCGGGAACCCCTTGGCTTGCTTGATTGCTTTGATTGCCTTGGTAAAAATTACCTTGGCCTTGATTGTTGAAGTTTTGGTTCCCTTGATTTTGATTCCAATTTCCTTGACCTTGATTCCAATTACCTTGGTTTTGGAAGTTACCTTGGTTATTGTAACCTTGATCATTGAAGTGTTGATTTTGGAATTGGTTTGATCCTTGACCCTGTTGAGAGTTGTTGAATTGATTGTTATAGTTTCCTCTTGAAAATTGACCTCCTCCTCTAGGTTGGGAAAAACCCGGAGGGTTGGAAGGTTGAACTTGTGTGTGTTGAGGGTTTAGGACATTTTGGCTTTTGTAGCTCATGTTTGGGTGAAATTTTGAGCTTGGATGATAGAAATTTGAATTTGGGTTGTAAGCTCCTTGATTTTGGAATTGAGGCCTTGAGGGCCGTGGGTTGTTGTTCATACCTTGGAAAGCATTCACATGTTGATAATCATTTCCTCCTTCATTGCTATAAGAAAAATTGTTCCCACAAACTTCAAAGGTGTGTCCATATCCATTGCAAATTTCACAAGTGGGGGCTTGATAAGCTTCCACCATAGGAGGTGCATAAGACCCACTAGCTTCATTCACATGATGGCCTTGACTTTGATTTTGAGCTTTTTGAAGCTCGGCAAAACCCTTAGTAAAAGTTTGTGTGAGCAAATCAATCTTGGCATTGGTATCCGCATTTGAAAAGTTCTCACTTGGATACTTAGAACTCCTTCTCAAGCTATTTCCTCTAGAACTAGTACCATAGCTAGACTCCGATTCAACCATCTTCTTAATCAATGCCGCCCCTTGTTGGTCATTCAAATGATCAAAACTCCCCCCCGCGGAAGCATTCACCATAGCCTTGGTTTGAGGGAGGAGAGTTTGATAGAATGTTTGAGTGACATACCAATCCGCAATTCCATGGTGGGGGCATCGGGCAAGCAAGTCAATGAACCGATCCCATGCTTCTCCCAAGGATTCTCCATCCTCTTGTTGGAAGGTTGTAATCTCATTTCTTAGCATCGCCGTTTTGGAGGCGGGGTAGTACTTACTTAGAAACTCCTTAGCCAAGTCATCCCAAGTAGTGAAAGTGTTTGGAGGATGGTTATTCAACCACCTCTCCGCCCGGTCTTTGAGGGAAAATGGGAACATCATGAGGCAAAGGGTTTCCTCGGGCACACCATTCCTTTTCATGATTCCTACCCTACTTTTGAATTTCCTCAAGTGGGCATGAGCATCTTCATCGGGGAGGCCTCCAAAGCTATCCCGCTCAATAAAACTCATTTGAGCCGGGTGAATCTCAAAATTATTTGGGGCCAAGACACCGAAATTGATTGGAGATTGGGTATCATCGTGGTTGGGACGGTTACGGTCACGTAAAGTCGTCATTTGTGGTTGATTTTGTTGTTGAGGTATTGTGGGTGGTGTATTTGGTAATGTATTGTAGAAAGGGTTTTCGAATATTGTTTCAATGGTGTTGTTTTGTGGGTAATCGATTGTTGGAGTGGATGTAGAAGCAATTGAAGTATCGGCTTGTTGATGGCTAACTCTTCTTGAATTCCTAACCCGAGCAAGAGTGTTAGCTCGGAGAGTCCTAAATAACCTTTCGGGCTCCGGATGGCTCAAGAACAACCCTTCACCCCTAGGCATGCACTCAAAGCAACTCAAAAACAAGTTAGACTCCTAGTGTGTTTTTGGGCACACTAGGGAAAGACAATAATGCAAGGCACTCTACAAATAATCTAACAACTAAAAACAAAAAAAAACAACAAGTAACTTAGTTAAATCTAATACACAAAACAAACTACGAGTTTCCTTACGCCATCCCCGGCAACGGCGCCATTTGATGAGGGTTTCGTCGTCAAAACAAACATCAAAAATAACCCAAAATAAGTAGTATAAAGAGGTCGAATCCACGAGGATGGAGGGGGTCAACTACTAGTTCGATCGCGTCCTATTCTAGCCTAATAAAAGATGGATTGGAAAGCTAACTAAAAACTAGGAAAAACAAGTAATCGCTAAGTAATAAAGATAAAAGCAATTAAGGGAAAGACTAAGGTGAAGGGTTCACCTTAGGGGGATTAATGGGCTAGTCGGGTAATTAGCAAATGGGTAAGTAATTCGAGTAAGATCAATTGCTAATGTCTCAACAATCAATAATCATCAACAAAGCCATCGCATTTGTTTCAAATCACCCATATAAACATTAGTCTAATCATTTCTACCACCGGCGCTTAAGAAATAATCAAACCATGCTTGATAAAACGAGCAACTTTCGTTCACACATTTCATCAAACACTTAGTGTTCATATGAGCAATACCCAAATTATTTACCACAAACTTACTAATTAACCAACCTAATACCCCACATAATCCTCCCTTAGGCTCCCCCTAAACCCTAGAGGAAGACTACTCACACATACTAACGATAATCATAGCACTAAAGGGAAGGAGGAGTTCAATAAACATCATGCTATGAGATTGAATAATAATAACAATCAAAGGATGAACAATAAACTAGAAATGTAATTAAATTGCATAAACAATAAAAAGATGAGAATTTTAATACCAACAAGCTTGTATATAAAGAAGAGGGAGAATGTCTTCACCCTTAGAATCCTCAATACAAACCCAAAACTGAAATGAAAGACTAGATCTAACAACTTGAAATGAGAAACTAAGCTTGATTAGCAAATGATTAGGAGAGTAATTAGGACTAATTTAGGTTACAAATTATCTAGGGTTTTGTGCTAAGAGGAATGTAAAAACTGCTTACAAAATAATAGGGGAAGGGTATATATAGGCCTCTCAAAAATTAAGAAAGAAATTAGAAAAGGAGCGGATTTTGCGATGTTGCGTTCCTGGCCGGTCGACCGGCCGCCGGGCCTCTGACCGGCCTGGGGCACATCAGTGACTTCAGCCTCTTCGTCTTCAAAATCCTCAAAATTTCACTAAGTATGGAAAAATGGGGGTCTGGGCCGGTCGACCGGCCGCCGGTCCCCCACCGGCCTGGAGCACATTTACACTCCCATATGCTTCTGATGTAGGCACAGGCCGGGTAGTCGACCGGCCGCCGGTAGGCCGGCCGGCGCTACCTGACAAATTCCTTCACTCTTTCTTTCTTCATTCTAAGTGGAGTAGTGGTCTGGGCCGGTTGCCCGGCCGCCGGTCTGGGGACCGGCCTGGGCTACCTGATGACTCAATTCTTCACATCTTCATCTCATCTTCGAATCCTGACTCATGCAAGACCCTATTGCTCCGATTTCTTCATTTCCGCCTTAATTCCTACAAATTAAGACCGATATTCATAGCACGGGAAAACGGGAAGCAGAATGCAATCAAGGGCACGCAAATCCGTGTAAACGGACCAAAATGGGGACGAAAATGAGGGAAAAACGTGACTAATTAAATGCTTATCAGACATCCTTAGCTCTCACACTGTTATTAAAGAAACATTTTCAGAAACCCTAAAAGAAACACCATCCAAAATCACACAAGAGAGCCAAGCATCTACTGTTGTTCAAAGAAAGTCACCCAGATTTTCCCCAAAAAACCTTAATCTTGATATTCCAAAAACTACCTATGATTTCAATGATGTTACAATAATGATGCTTTTACAGCATATGAGGAGGTGGCAGATTTAGCTTGTCTTAATGTTGATGCTGGGTTAGATTCAGAAGAGGGTGGTGACTCAGATGACCCTAGTTATGAACCTGGTTGTGGAAGTGATGAAGATGAGTTGAGTGATGAGGAGGTAAGTGATGTGGAAGTAGTTACTGAAGAGGAGTTTATTCAAAATAAGGTAGAAGAGAATTTGTTTGAGAAAGATATTCAGACTGATGACAACTCAGATGATGAGGAACTACTAGAAGCTAGGGATAAAGTAAAAGAGTGGAATGCTAAGGCTCTAAAAGTAGTAAAACAACTACAATTAGAAGCTGCATCAACCCTTTTACCAGGCCAAGAGGAAGCTGTCACTAGAGCTGAGAGTAGTGGAGTAAATGATGGTGGTGGAAGTGATTATGACAAGAGTGGTGATGAAGAAGACACTCCAGGGGAAAGTGATGATGATCCTGTACCAGGTAAGAGGATAAAGTCTTCAATAACTGTTGCTAATGAACACTCTGACTTTGCTAAATTAAAATGGAGTGTAGGGATTAGATTTCCTACAAGAGAGTTTTTTAGGGAATCTGTTACTAGATATGCAGTAGCACAAGGTAGAAATTGTACTTTTGTGGTGAGTGATAAGTCAAGGGGTAGAAGACTGGGTGTAAGGTGTAAGGAGGGTTGTCCATTAAGATTGTATGGTAGTTGGGATAATAAGCTAGGTTGTTTCTTGGTTAAGTCTGTCAACAATACTCACACCTGTCAGAGGACCATGGAGAGTAACAGACAAATGAAATCAACCTGGTTAGCAAAACAACTTCTTGAGGTTTTTAAGGCAAGACCACATTGGCCAGCTAGTGACAATATAGAGACTGTAAGGAGAGCTTACAAGATAATGATCAAGAAAGGCTTTGCTTATAAAGTGAAGTATTATGCACATAAGTTGTTGCATGGTTCTATGAAAGACCATTATTCAAAGGTTGGCAGTTATTTGGCAATTCTAAAGCAAGAGTATCCTGATAGTACTTTTAACTTGTGTACTAAGCCTCATAGGTTAGGGTCTGATGTTGAATTCCAGAGGCTGTTCATTTGCTTTCACTCCCTGAAGCAGGGATGGTTGGAAGGGTGTAGAAAAGTTATTTGTGTGGATGCCTGCTTTTTGAAGACCTTCTTGTGGGGCCAATTAATAAGTGCTACTGGTAGGGATGAAAATGAACAAATGTACCCATTGGCATGGGCTGTTGTGGAGGGTGAAAACAATGAGAGCTACCAATGGTTTTTTCAGCAACTTAAGGCAGCTTTAGGTGAGGAAACTGGTGAGGGGTGGACAATAATTTCTGATGAGCATTAGGTACTTTTTTAATTCTAAGAAGCTATTTACTTAGTCAGCCAATAAATTCTTGTTAACTAATAAGTGTTTTCTTATGGATTCAGAGCATTATAAGTATGGTGGGACAAGAGTTCCCAAGGGCTGAGCATAGGAGATGTGCAAGACCCATTTTCGCAAACTGGCATAAGTCTTTCAAAGGTGAGGAAATGAAGATGATGTTCTGGAATTGTGCAAAGTCTTACAATCAAGCTGATTTTAATGAAGCCCTGGGGGCTATGAAGGAGGTGTACTCTAGGGCAGCTGATGCTTTCGTGAGGTGAAACCCTAGCCTTTTTTGTAGGGCTTTCATCAGTACATCAACTACAAATAACGTGATAATGAGTAATATGGCTGAAACATTCAACGCTTATATCATAAATGCAAGGACCAAGCATCTAATATACATGTTAGAGGATATAAGGACCATGTTGATGCAAAGACTAGTAACAAAGAAGAGTGAAATGGAGGCAGTAGGAGGAGTTATCTGTCCCAAAGTTCTGTTGGAGCCAGTGTCTTCCACAGTTAGTGCAATAACATAAATAAATCTCTATAGATTCATAGGGTATACTTTGTATTGTAATCAGTTGATTAACGTTTATCGATAACGGTTGCCTTGCTAGATAAGTTTGACGTTATTGTCATACAGATGGCGGTGATCAACTGGTCCCTAAAAGTCACACCTAAAGGATGTGATTGAGAGATGTGATTATTTGAGAAAATAATCATATTGATGCCTTAATAAATGACTAAAAGGTTAGTCGGTTTTTTTGACTAAAAGGTTAGTCAATGTGATGATGATATAATTATTTAATAACGATTAAATAATGTTAGCTAAGACGAATTAACTGTAATTCGTAATTAAATATAAAATGTTATATTTAGTTGTAGTATATAATGTGTGCTTAAACGAATTAAAATGTTAATTTGTAATTAAACATAAACCGTTATATTTAATTAGCAGGATTATAGATATACCGATATTTATAATTAAAGTATATATTATACGATTGTCATAATAATTGTTATGTTAATATATCCACTGCAAAATGTTGTAATGGACCTTATTAATGTATGACAACATATTAGAAAATTATAATATGTATAACATTATATTAAATGGAAGCTAATATAACCGGAAAAGAGTCCATATACACTCGGGTTTTTTCGGTCCATGGGTAGTGGTTTTGAGGAGACATATCTCCTCATAAAACCCTAGTACATGCCGTGAGATAGGAGGGAGTTGGAAGAAAATTCTAAAAACCTAATTCTATTTTCTCACTTGTGCCTCCATCACACACTAAACACAAAACCCTAAAAAGTTAACAGTAACTTTTGATTATCTTCTAGCAAAGGAGAAGGGCATATCTCGATCAATCTTGGGTGAGACGATTAGAAGGATATCTACTTTGATATCTGTTCTTAGGCCGATTTTGCTAGCACCAAAGGTTTAATTCGTTTTCTCTATATTTTATATTGTTTTCATATTTATGACTCGCAATTCATATTCTATAATTTTGTTATAATCCTAAATTTTAAGGGGATGTAAACTGTTATTTCCCACAAGTGGTATCAGAGCTTAAGGCTATAAAATTATATTATATGTTTTTCATTTTATGAAATATAAATTTGAGAATTAAAAAAAAAGTTTATACCGGAAAAAAAAATTACTGTTACGGCTGGATTTTTTTAGCCGTGTAATTTGTTTTTTTAGGTCTTTTTCCATTGTTGATTTATTGATATTGTTATTTTAAAAGGTTAAAATTCAATATAATAAATTTGTACTTGTTTTAATTTGATAAGGATTAAATTAAATTAAGATGGAATTGTTTTGATTTTGTTGTTGTTATTGTTTTCGGACTCATTGTTTTAAATTGATAATTTTTGCATAATGATTCAATTTTAATGATGTTCAAAGTGATTGTGATTAAATGAATATAAGAATAATCGATTTAATCATGATTTAGATGTTCATTTTAAAATGTTAAATTGAATAATCTAGTTTGAATCAATATTTAATAACGATTAAATATTGAATTTTGTACCGATCTAGCGATATTGGCAACACCGAAATTTTTTTTGTGCAGTCCGTTGCTGCTACTGTAAATTAAAAAAAAAAAAAATTCTATTTTTTTTTTATTGCTGTTTGCAGCAGTTTTTTTATTTATTTTTTTACTGTTTTTCGGTTTTTGGTTTAAACCGTGAGAAAGATTTAAAAAAAAAAATTTTTTTTTGGTATTGTTCACGTGAACAGTGATCAGTAGAGAAATTTTTTTTTTTTTTTTTTTTTTTTTTTGAGCATTATAAAGATAATGTTTGTTTGTTATTGTGAAAAGGTTCACAATAATGATACCCGATTATTTTAAAAAGGTTTAAAATAAAATAGTTTAAAATAAAATGGATTATGAGAGATTAAAATTGTTGTGGGCAATTAAGGAATTGTCACATAATTTTGATCGTTTTTAATGGTGGTTTGGATAATTAATTAACATAATTAATGAATTATGTATTGTAGTATTAATTTATATAGTTGATGCATTTTATTTTTGTCGAATGAATGAATGAATGAATGAATGGTTTGATTTACGTTTTTTTTGCAATTGGCTGAAAAATGTAAAACCTAGGGTGGCCTTAGTTAATCATGTTTTCGTAATGATGGAAACATGGTTTGGATGTATTTATGAGATCTCGAATCTCCTTTTATTTCTTTTAATTATGTTTTTGGAATTAGAATGTAAATAGATTTATTTTGTATTTTTGAAAATGTAATTTAAAGAAGACTAAAGATGGAGATCGGATGCTCACTCCCGCTACATGGACCAAGATGAGACAAAGTCAAGCTTCTCGGGTCCATTAGGATGGATTCCAAACTTGTATTTACTGTTCATTTTGGTAGATAGGCCACACTAGGACCGTTGTAATAGTTTACGTATTTTTCATTCTTTTGCTTTTCTTTCACATGTTAAATAATTGCATCATATTCCGCCTAAACCAAACCTTCTAAATTGCATGAAAAATGATTCATATAGTTTGAATTTTCATCTTAGACATACAGATGTCACTCGTTCATAGGGCCATCACCTTAGTCTAAATCATTCACGAAATGCTAGAAATTTGTTCACTTAAAATGAATTAAATTTATGATGATGGGATCTTCCTCTAAAATGAAAATTGAGATTAGTCTTTATAGGAAAAACCACTATGAACCCCTTCTTCGTCGGAAGTCATAATATGACCCTTTCTACGTTGGGTAAGTAGTGAGTGTTGACTTATTTTACCTCAACATTGTAGTCCGAGTAATATCTCGGGATTATAATGGACTAAATATAGAATTTACAGAAATTTATCGACTGAGAATTCTAAAAGTAGAATTAGCCAAGAGGTTGGCTTATCAATTTACAGAAATTGAGTCATGGGATCATTTATATAATTCTTGAGGGAGGTCAATTATATTAATGCATGAGTCATCGCATTAAACAGTTTTTGCATTAAGACTTAATTTTTAAAACGATGAAACTTATCATAATTTTTCTTCTTTTCACAGTTTCTTGAATCCGTTATATAAAGATATAACTGCTAAAATAACAAATGGCTGGACGTACAGACGACCCAATGCCAAGTGCTACACTCGCTCGCGAGTCCTGGCTTAAGATGTTCATGGACACTATGAATCAGTCCACGCGACTGAAGAATAACGAGTCCAACTTTGCGGACTGGGAGGCGGCATTACGGAATGCTGCCATTGCTGATGGTAAGCTCAAGTACTTGACTGAGCCACTACCGACTAACCCAGGCCCCAATGCAGGAGCCAATGAATCACTTGCTTATAGTGATTTCGTAATGGAGGCGGGTGCGATAAAGAACGTACTCATCTTTTCAATGGAATCCAATTTGCAGAGGCGATTCATAGCCCAGGGTGCAAACAAGATTTTCACCACTCTCTCTAAAGAGTTCTCGAAAGCTCCGAGGATCGTTAGCTATGAGTATACCTGTCGCTTCTTTGAAGCAAAACTCCAGAAGGGCCAAGCGGTTAGCCCACACATTCTTGCTATGATCGAGAATGTCGAGAAGCTGGAGGCTCTTGGTTGTAAAATCGATGAGAAGATCATTATTGATCGTGTGCTCCATTCACTTCATGATGGTTTTGCCCTTTACAGGGCAAATTACTATATGAATGATATGAAGAAAAGTCTTCATCAGCTCCACTCACTTCTCGTACAGACCGAGAGTGATCTGAAATTGAGTGGGAGCGTGAAACAAGACGTTCTCATGATTAACAACAAGGGTAGGGGTAAGGGCAAGGCTCAAGCTGACCTAGCTGTAGGGAAGCCAAAGTTCAAAAAGCCAGGAAAGGTCAAGAGTGGGCCTGGTGAGGCTAGCGGTAGCTCACAAGGAAAGACAAAGAGCAAAGAAAACATGGAGTGCCACCATTGCCACAAGACTGGGCATTGGAGGCGGAACTGTCCCGTGTATGCTGAAGACGTAAAATCAGGCCGCGTCACTCCTGTTGGTACGTCATCTTTTATTCATATGATTGAGATTAACCATGCAAGTTTCAGAACTTGGGTACTAGATACTGGTTGTGGTTCTCATCTGTGTAATCATTTGCAGGGCCTAAGAAGCATCACAACTCTCGCAAAGGGTGATGTGGACCTGCGAGTGGGGAATGGAGCTAGAGTTGCTGCCGTTTCAGTGGGAACATATGTAATCCAATTCCCTAGTGGTTTTGAGTTATTACTGAATAATTGTTACTATGTACCCAGTTTGTCGAAAAACATTATTTCTGTTTCCGTACTTGATAAGGACGGTTTTTCGTTTTTAATAAAGGATAATAGCTGTATTTTCTCTTTAAACGATATGATTTATGGTAAAGCAGTTTCCATGAATGGAATATATGTTTTAGATCAAAACACAGATATAATGCATGTGAGTAATAAGAAAGCAAAGGTTGGTGACAAAGATCAAACCTATCTATGGCATTGCCGTATAGGACACATAAATGAAAAACGCGTGA
>JAIUZE010031571.1:12384-88444 GCA_022085475.1 Heliosperma pusillum | reverse complement strand
CGAAATCCTAACCACATCTAGCCTAGATACCTAGTAACCACCCTATAACCCCCCTACATGCCAAGGAACCAATGCATGTTGAAGCATGCTCCTCTCTTGTCTACTTGGGAGCCGTTTTATCCCTTCCCCATATCCCTCTTTTTGTCTTTCCAAAACTTCACTCCAACACTCAATAACCCCTATAACTCAAAGCTCCCACCAGAATTAGTAGCTCACTCAAACACAATCAACACAAAAATAAAAGAGAAGAGAGATAGAGAGAAGAAGAAGAAGAAGAAGAAGAAGAAGAAGAAGAAGAAGAAGAAGAAGAAGAAGAAGAAGAAGAAGAAGAAGAAGAAGAAGCTAGGAGGAGGATCTTGCCTTTACATTAAGATCTTCACCTTGTAAGGACTAAAATAGTAAACTCTTAGCATTTCATTCTCATTCAACACTAAATATTGAGTAAAACAAACCCTTAAACGAACTATAAGAGTCTTCATTCATGCATGCAAGAACCTATACACAAACAATCATCAAAGTGTCAAATCCGGAGGTTGATAATTAACAGAATAAAAATCCAACTTAGACTTGTGTTATTGCTATGAAAGAAATATATGTTGTAGGTCTTCCTGTCTTTAATAAGTGTACAAAATTTTGTCAGAATACGTTGGGTAGTTTGCAAATGAAAAATCATACAAAAAGAACATGATTCTGGACAAACGAATCTGCTAGTCTCAATGTTTGTGTCTTAAAATGTAACTTAAAAGCTTAATGAGGACAAACCCTTTTACCACAATGAACTTCAATGAATATAGAGTATATTAGGCCCTGGAATCAACTCATTTGAATTTATAATCTTTGTAATATACTTAAAAACATTTTGTGACTCATATTCTGACTACTAGTTAAAGATCCGACCAATAGTACACCTTAAACCTATTTTTGGCTAACATGGTATAAACATAAAAGTTGTTAGACTAAATACTAGACCTACTGGAGTTGGTTTCGTCCAATAATATTGAGTATTTGATTTTATATGATTTTTGCAACACAAAATGACAATCTGGAAATCTGATAAAATATTGTTCTTTAGATTGATAGTTGAGAATCTACCATTTTCGAATAGACCACTAGTAAATAAAGTTATACTAAAAATAAATTCTTGATATTTGACTATGATAAACTTTAATGAGAGACATGCATGTTGGCCTTTTTAAAACCGATATTTCGACTATTTAAACACCCGAACCAGCCCAAAACTTTCTGTGACTCGGAAACCGTCACGTTTTACTAAACAGAAATTTTAGAGGACTTAGATTCGTTTTTGGACTGTTAATATTTGACACTTAAAGTTGTAGGACATTTTAAGGAATCCAACCTCACTAGTATTACCCCAAAAAGTTAAGTAATGAAGGAGTTATGACGTTTTGAAGTCACTGTTCAGAATCTGTAAAACCGTAAAGTATGTATGAGATAATGAACTTGTATAAACCAAGTGTATAAGCTATAACTTGTTAAACTAAAAGCACCAACTTGATAAAATACTCTTAAATATTCTGACCATGAACTTAGTTTACTTTCTTAATAATAAAACTTGGAACAAAACGTTCAAAATGGAAACATACCAAAAACCGAGTAAAATTCATAAAACCATTTGAACTAGTTAAGGACCGACTTGAATAATTTAGTAACGAGTACTTTATGTATATTGTAGACTCAGGATTTGTAGAAGAGGAACTTTAAATCTAGACCAGCTCATAAGGTAAGGGAAACGCTTGTCCATACACTTTTCTTGAACTATTGAGTTTTGTTTCAAATGTTATATTGTGTATAATGTTTATAATGGTTGTTATTATAAGTTTGGATTATTGTGATGAAATATTGAAAAATGATTGATGTTATTCCATCCCTTGAAATGTTGAAATATAATAAAGGACTCATAACTTTTAAGAGTTTGAAAACCAAAACCGTTTGATCTTTTGTACAAGTTATGGAAATGGTTAATCTCAAGAAATGGATTTAATTGTTTGGAAAGGGTTTTGATTTTTGGTTTGAACGGTTTTGGTAGAGGGGTAGGTTGTTCCCAAATAATAAAAGGGGACCTCCTATACAGAGCTTCTGGTGGGGGTTAGTTGATCGAGACCCCGTCCTCTTATCTTCCTCCTTGGGGTTGGCCCTTGGAGGGGTGTGCACACTCGGGATTTTTGGACAGTTATTGTACATGGTTTGGTGAACCCCGTCTTATCCGGTTTAGGGCGAGGGAATCCTCTCCATACGGCCTCTATCCATTACTTACTAAAGAAAGTGAAGAAATGTTTTCTTCGAAGGAAAGTGTTTTAAGATTTGGAAGGACTAACTATTTTGGATCTGATTTCCTTATTTAGAAACTTGAACTTCTCAATGATATTCTACTTTCTTATGAATTCTAAATTTTAAGTAAAACTCTTATTTATTTTTGGATTGTTTACCTTACTCAACATTATTGTTGACCCTCTTTTGTTTTTGTCCTTAATTGGAACTGCTATGACCACTATTGTGAGAGCAGATCGTGTGACAGGTAATCCAAGGAACTAGGACGTGGGAATCACGGGAGAGCGCGCGCGTTATTGTTTTATTGGAAACCCATGTTTAGACAATTATCTTTATTTTGCATCATCAAACTTATTCGCTTCCGCAAACATTTGGATTTGGTTGTAATCGGATTTTACTCTTTGGTTTTTAATTCACATGGACATTTACCCCTTTGAATTACTTGATTTAAATACTTCTACTACAATTGGTTCAAATGTGACACATCCATATTCCGAATTTCACATGAAAACTCTATTTTTAAATATAACGGATTATGGGGGTGTTACATCATATCACTTTTATTGTAATATTTTATTTTTACAAATGTATAATAGAAAAGCTATGTAATTTTATTATATTTTGTAGTTATTTTATTGCGGAGTTTCCCCAAAGACGGTGCCATTCGAAAAGGCGTTCTGAGAGAGACGGTGACCTTGGGAGGCGAGCTTATGAAGTTCAAGGGACCAAAGGAGTTGATTTTGGAATTTGTAATAGATTATATGGTTTTCTATTTTAGGAAAGGCCATACTAGGAATTTTATTTTTATGCTTGCATTTTATTTAATATGTTTGCATGCATTGCCAAAATCGCTATAACATGACATGCATATTTCATCGAGTCATCGACCGTGTCAATTAAAATTATCGTTAATTCATCGATTTAGTTCACTTAAACGAGATAGATAATAAATTGACATGACCTCTCGTAATAAATAATTGAGATCAAGCCTTACCAAATAGTAGAACCCATGAGTCCCAATTTCACAAGGAAGTAGGCTCGACTCACCGTGTCAAATAGCTTGTTACGTTGGGTAAGTGGGGTAATAAAGGTTATTAAATCGAAATTTGGATTGAGCTCAACAGAAGTATAACATGTGTGTTCCGGGCTTAAGATAAATATTAAAGTAATATTATCGACTGAGAGTTCTAAAGTAGAATCGATTAAAGAGTTAATCTACCGAATTATGTTAATGAGGGATGAATCGGCTCACCGTGCTCAAGTTGATATGAATTTGGATCTCGGAATCATTTATAATAGTTGGGTAGAGGTCGCTATTTAAATGCTAAACTTGTTTAAAATGTTTACAACTATATTTAAAACGATAAATGTTGACATTTCCTTCATCTCATTTTTGTAGTCAATATAATTTATTCGCAATGGCAACTCCAAATTCTTCCACCAACGCTCCAACTCTCACAAACGTTTCATGGCTCCGATCCCTCATGGATTGTTGTAAATTAGAAAAGAACGGTGCTAATTTTGTCGATTGGGATGCGCAACTCCGTTTGGCCGCGGAAGGTGACGACAAGCTTCGTTACCTTACCAAAGCCTCTCCCAAAACACCTAATGAAAGGTCAACCGTTGCCGCAAGGCGAGACTATGAGGCTTACCATAAAGAGTCCGTCGCGATAAAAAAACGTTTTGATCTTCTCAATGGAGGTCGATCTCTAAAGGAGTGCCATAAAGATGAGCACCGCCTATCAGATTAATGCCAAGCCTGTGACCATGTTTTCACAATCTCCAAGGATCATTCAATATGAGACGGCTTCCGCATTTTTCGACATGAACCTAAAACAGGGCCAAACGGTTAGCCCTCATGTACTCTATCTAATTGATTGAGCATGTCGAGACTCTTAAATTTCAAGGGGTGAGCATTCCCGAACAACTCGTTATTGACCAAGTTTTACATTCCTTGGGGAAAATCAAAGCATATGTGCAGTTTAGGGTAAACTACAATATGCAAAACATGAAAACATCTCTTCATGAATTTCACAAGATGCTTGTGCAAGCCGAGAGAGACATGGAGCTAAATGTTAGCACCACCAAGGATGTGCTCAATATTAATAATAAGAGTAAGGGGAAGTTCAAAAGGGGTGGTAGTAAGGGAAAGAAGCCCTCCACCTTCAAGGGCAAAGTTAAAGCTATTGAGAATAGCTCACCCAAGATGGGTGCCTCCAATGAGGACAGATGCCATTATTGTATTGGCGTAGGACATTGTAAGAAGAAATGCCCAAAGTATCTTGGAGATCTCAAAGCTGGAAAGATTGTTTCAGTTGGTATTTGTTCACCCCTATCATTTATATTATGATCTCAAATTTGGTATATAGATACAAGTTGTGATTCTTACCCTTTTTAATTGTAATTAGGGCACCCAAGCAAGGACAAAGGAAAGGAAAAGCAAGCCTAAAGAGGCTCTTCAAGGGAAGCTAAGGTAGCCGCCCATGGTTGAAGACCTATGGAAGCTTGGACTTATTTTGTGTTGTCTTCATTATTGGGTTGTATTTTGAGACATTGTTTTAGAAACTCTTGATTTTTCTTGTTTGACAATGGAAATTTGTTTATTTCCTTTTATTGACATTGGTTGTAATTAGATTTAGTGACTTGGTTTTCAACCCAAGTCACTCGGCTTGTTGAAACTTTTTCGTTCTAAAACTTGTCATTATACTTTATTTGCACTAATAACATAAATTGTTTCGACTCAAATTGATCATTAAAAATTATAATGATTGGACCATTATAATAAGTTCAAAAGCTAAGAATTTGATTTTTACTTTGTAAGATTGTTAAGTCATAATTGAGTTATTGAACTCAAAGTAGGGAATCTACCAAACCAATTAGCCACATCACTTATAAAGATAGTAAATGACATGAATATGAATCCACCTCTTTAGCTTATAGAAATAGTCTATCTCGAAGCTAAGATTCGATGTCTTTACAATAAAGTCTTTAGTAGATTACTTAAAGTCATGTTGTGATACTTCTACCTCCCTCACGAGTATGAGTACAAAATTGTTTGTGGCTCATAAGGCTATCTTTAAAGAAAATAGTTGTATTTTTCTAAAGATAGAGTGGGAGAAAATAAGCCACAGCGTAAAACTAGTTAGGAACTAGTGAGCAAACCAAAAGAAAGCGTTCTTAGGTGAATCCTTAGACTAGTGACAAGACCAAAAGAAAATGTTCTTGATATAATAATAAGATTATGATCTATGAAGTGGAAGTACCTAGTATTTTAAATTTTGATTTTACATAAAAGCCTAATGAAACAAATTGGGATCTATGCAAAGAACGATGTATTTGGATTTGTCCAAAATAATTGCATAGATGGACATGAAGATATCTACAAAAGCTAAGTTAATGTGTAACAATGCTAAGATCCAAATCATAAGTAATATACCTCATAGTGAGTGTGTACATTATGCATAACAAAACCTTTTTTTCAAATAGGGATTTGGAATAGGATGTATACACGACACAAGCCTGGGGTTTCCATCAACACTTAGAGGTTATGATGATCATTTCTATTATGTGATCTAAGAATAGTTTCACTCGAATTTGTCGAGAAGTCATGTATGGACATGAATTTGAGTGGGAGTTAAGGTCATCATGTATAGACATGAAGTTCAGTGGGAGAGATTGTCTTCCACGTAAATGCTGTATTACTCATAGTGAGTGACGTATTTATTTTACCTTTAGCAAAAGAAGTGGTTGATTTTCAATTGTGGACGAAAGAAGGCATTATGCACACTAAAATCAGAATGGAATAGGAGATTTTAGCTTGGCATTAGACAAAGAGTCTTATATTGATAAGATCCTTCATTTAATTTCAACAAGTTAAGTAGGTTATTCATATTGATGAAAGTGGGATCGCTAAGAAACGGTCATAGTCATCCAGTGAACCTAAGAGTTGTTGATAGCATGATTACAAATGTTTCCGCCATTAGGCTAATCATGTATGTCATTACATACACGTACCTAAATGACTTGTATGCTGGGAGCATGACAAGCCTATAACAAATCAATCCACATGAGTGTCATTGGATAGCCTACAAGAACATCCATAAGGTTCTCAAGGAGTACTAGGGATTCATTCTTGTGTTTGGTAGAGAAAATTTGGATATGTGGTAAAGGTTACACAAACCCAAATTTCCAAACTTATAAGGATTTATCGAAATCCTAGGCGTACTTTTGTTATACAAGAAGCGAATAAATAAAAGGATGATTGAAGAGTCGATCATTAGAAATTCTACTAATAAAGACCTAGTACATTTTGATAAGGATAAGGTGGATTATAAGAAGATAATGGTAGATCCTTTCACCTAAATACCTATCAGTTATCATGATAATGTGTGGGAGCATCTTTCAAGTTAAAGAGCCCAACACTAGATAGAGATCTAGACATGTACGTAGATGAATTCATGTTATTAGGAATAATGTTGAATGGAAGGAAAAAGCAATTCACAAGGTTGGAATAAATGAATACATGGTATATTCACTACCCAAGCCTTTATTGCATTTAATAAGATCGTCATGAATTGTCATGAACGAAATAAACTTTAGATTATATGATATGAAGCAATAACATTGTGATGATTGTTCATATATGATAATCACATTTATCGATTGAGTTTCTAAAACTCGTTTTTGTGCTTTGTTATATCCAAATGGGTTTTACAGACAATTTTGGACCCCATTAAAGTGGACTGGATTAACATAGCATTGGCCCCTAGTTACTTATATGAGGTGACGTCTCCAAGTGACTAGAGTGTGATGGGATTGATGGCAAGTTCAAGTGTCATAGGGTCATAAAGGATTACTAGTTGATCACACAGACAGACTGTATGGGACACTCTGTCGAGCAGTGACCGCTTATAGAGTTTTGGCAATTCATATAGCCTGGTAGTGGCGAGAGCTACTATAGTATTCTTTTGAGTCGATTCTTTTGACTAAAGACTTTTCGCCTAAGGTGGCACAGTTTCAGAGTGACTTTGATTTATGCTCTACGACCTTCGTAACTGGGGTCAAATGGGCATCTTTTGGGGTCATGATGAGTTGTGGGTATTCGAAGGGAATACTGTGATAGGAATTATCCACCCCTTGTCAGGGTTGTTTTAAAATCTCAAGGCCACTCGAGGAGTAGTAAGCTGAAAATGCGCGGCCACGCTTGGAAGGTATCTATGGTAGATAATTCCGGTCAGACAGTTACTCTCTAGATCAAGGAAACCACTCTTGATATGATCGAATGCAAGTACGACCTGTAAGACACCTTGCATTGAGTGGGAGATAGTAATAGGACAAGAGAATTGGTGACGCACACTTGTCTCGGACAAGTGGGAGATTGTTGGAGTAAGTGTCATCAACAATGGTGCGATCACATAATTAAATCTCAATAATAAGGATACAAAGGGATGACACAAAGGGATGACACATATTATAGTCAACTGGTCAACATTAATCGGTAACGATTGACTCACTAGAGTTTTACGTTACTGTCGTACAACGGTGGTGATCAGTTGATCCCTTGAGGTCACACCTAAAGGACAATCCCCTAATCATGAAAGTTAATTAATTGTATAGCGATAAAAATTAATTAATCCAGTAAATTGAACAAAGTTTAAATTATAAGTGAGAATTATATCTTATTGTAATATGATTAAATAAGATTCATTTTAGTAATTTAATTGTTCTATTACTAAGAATGCATAATGTTTATGAAACATTTGAGATAAGCACAATTGGTTGATTTTAATTACAATTGGTTGTAGATTATATTAACCAAATATGAGATAACCCATTTTATATACATGTGATTATAAACTATGACTTAAAATGTTAAGTCTAATTTATTTGTTATGAAATTGCATTTAAATTAGTTAAATGCACATTTATAAGCTAAATTACATGTTACATGTCACATGTCACATTTGTAACAAATGACAAATTACAAAGATAAAATGAACACCCATTTTATACATGGTGCACCGGTTTTAAGGGTTTGAAGAGGCATTTGGTTTCTAATTATTAATCTAATGTAGATTAGACAAAATGATTAAACACCTAATTAATTCTAGCCTTAAGCCTAGTACATTGAGAAGACAAATGTGAGGCATGCTCACTCTCCCCCATGCTTGCTTGGCCGGTTCACTAGTGCCTTAAGCGGACTAGTTTTCTTCTTGAATAAGGGACTTGATGATATATTAAGAATATATGCTTATCTCTCTTGATCTTACTAAAAAAAGGTTTCTCATAAAAAGTTTATGAAATTCTTTGTTCCAAAAATCTTACATCTTCATATATATTACTATTGTAGTAATATTATTAGTATTAGATTTTGATTTAAGGTCTCTAACAATATTGTATATTGAACAATATTATTAGTATTAAGGGTTTGTCTTGGGTGCAATCAAGATGAGTGTTTCTACATTAGAAACTTGGAGTTCATCCCTCATCTTTAAGCTCAAGAGTAAGAGTAGGAAGGAGTCCTATCTTGTGCCCAAATTCATTCAAATCAATGTAAGGAAACTAGTTTCTTATTCTTCCTTACTTATTTAGTTATGCATGCATAAGATCCTTAGTTTAATTAGTAAACTAACTAGTATAGATCCCGCGCGAATGCGCGGTTTTTTAAATTAAAATATTTCAGAATTTAACAATTACATTACTCGTATAACTCTATTTGAAATTTATTTATATAATTTACTATTATTAATGTTTTGTATTAAGAGGTAGAAAAGAGAAGGTTGAACATTTTTACTTCTAATAAGATTGTCGGTTTTACCGAAACATTGTTAATTTTATTTGAAAAAAAATATTGTTGTTGTACTATTATATCCACTAAAAGCATCATATAAATATGAAAAAGTGACATTGTTAATACAATCAGATAAGATAAGTTTTGTAATAAATATATTTGTATTCGCTAAATAAGTTTTTAACAAAAAAACCAAAATTTAAATATTCGGATACTATATATGGAGCAGAGATAGATATTAAGTTTAAATGTACGAAAAATATATATAATTTGTAAGTTTTTTTGTTGTAGAAGTCAAATTATCTATCAATACTATTAACTTGTCTATGAATATTATTAACTTGCAGTACATATGTTCATATCAAAAGACAGAATGATAGTTGGAAAGCGTTTGCTAAAAAAAATTTGTTCATGGTACCATATTTGGTCATTTGGATAACAAAATAATAACTGTAAAATATTTTAATCACATAATACGACAATTTAATTTATGAAACAAAATCAGAAGAATATCCTATAAAAATTTCTATAAAAATTGAAAAAATATCATACCATTTTTTATAAAGAATATAGTTATTTAGAATAGTATACCTAATTGTAGATATGATATAAGGAAGTCTATTTATAGAACAAATCATTTAGGCGGGAAAATTTTAGTAAGCTCTTAATCTTTTAATATAAGGGGGACTATAGAATGTTATTAGAAATGTCTACTAATGGGTTTGAGAAACCAACAATGGGATCTCCTTGTCTAATCCCTCTCTTTCCTTTAAAGTATCCAAACTGATTCCCATTAAGCAACAGAGAGAAGAAAGGGGAAGAGATACAAGCCATAATCCACCTTATCATCTGACTAGGTAAGTTTAAAGCCTTAAGCTTACCCTCAATGAAGCTCCATTTAATGGAGTCATAATAAGCCTTCCTCAAATCTATCTTCATTAAATACCTAGGGGAACATGATCTCATATTATAGAGTCTAACAGGGTCTTGACAAATAAGAATATTATCAGTAATCTCCCTTCCCTTAATAAAAGCACTCTGATTAGCACTAATAATATAAGGTGGAACCTTGTTTATTCTATTAGCAATGATTTTGGTAATGCACTTATACATAACGTTACATCAAGCTATGGGCCTGAAGTGAAGAACAGAAACATGTCTATCAACCTTAGGGATGAGGGTAAGAACAGTTGCATTCACCTGGTGTAGTAACTTCCCATTCGAGAAAAACTCCCTTATAGCCTTGTAAATATCAAATGCATCCCTGAAGAACTGACTAGTGAACCCATCAGGGGCAAAAGCACAACACGGATGGAAAATCATTGTCACTAATCTGCTCCATCATAATATTACTATGTTCCTCAGTGATCTGCTTTCCAGTTTTCACTACCTCACAACAAATAGGTGTCGCCATCCTCTCTTCCCCAATTAATTGCTTATATTAATCAAGGAAGGCCTTCTCTATCTCTCCACTGGTAGTACAATTTCTCCCTTGCTGATCATTAATAACCAGTATTCTATTAGACAGCCTTCGAGCTTTAATTGCACAATGAAAATAATGGGTGTTGGCATCCCCTTTATACAGCCATTGGAATTTAGCCTTTTGTACCAAAAAACTTCTTCTAACTATTTCCAAATCCCTATAAATCTTTGCCGCCACCTGTTCCTTTGCTCTAAGATTCATATTCATGGGATCAACCTGGAGAATATCCTGAATCCCACACAAGATATCTTCAGCCACCTTAGTGGTACATTCAATATTACCATATTCTAGTGTACTTAGCATCTTCAGGGGATACTTTAAGGATTTGAGTTTCTTAACAATTTGAAATATAGTGACACACTCTACTAGTTTCTCTCATTCATGCTGAACAATATGAAGGAATTGAAAACTCCTACCCCACATTTTGAAGTACGGAAACCTAGATTTAGTCCTCACAAAATGCCCCTCAGGAAAAAAAGTTAATTTCAGTATCTGGCCCCACAATTAACCGCTGATCATTCGACATCACTCTATCAATTCTACTAATCTCCTGTCACCATCCTCCTGTTTATTAGTCCAAGTAAAGAAAGCCCCATGAGCAGGCAAATATTTAAGACTATAGTCTTCAACACACTCCTGAAAGTCAGCAATATCAACATAACTAGCTAACTTCAGAGCAGATTCTCTCATTCATGAACAAAACATTATTAAAATCACCCATCAACATCCAAGGACCACGGAAGCCTCTCTGAAAGTTCCTACAAGACTCTCAAGGAGAAAGTCTCTCCTGCAGATTAGATCGCCAGAACATATAAATGAATAATGAATAATGAAAATACAATTAGATCGCCAGAAAATATAAATGGTTTATATTTAAAAAAAAAAAAGGTATAAGTGGAGCGATAATTGATTAATTGTTAGCCAAACCATCTATAACTATTTTATGTGGTTAACCGAATAGTTTAAAACCGTTAGAAACAATGTGGTTTAGGTTCGGAGTTTGGACGAATCGTAACGCGTTCGAACCGATTTAAATGAAACGGTTCAGCTCTGTGAACTGTTTCTGAATATCCTTAGTTAAAAGTATACGGTTGAACTCACTACATTTTATTTTTGTAAATGTATAAAAA
Source organism: Heliosperma pusillum (assembly GCA_022085475.1). NCBI lineage: Eukaryota > Viridiplantae > Streptophyta > Magnoliopsida > Caryophyllales > Caryophyllaceae > Heliosperma > Heliosperma pusillum. The sequence goes on along the minus strand of JAIUZE010031571.1, from coordinate 76,752 downwards.
GGATTTGCAAATTATAGTGAATTGGACCGAATAGAGAGTATAATTTACTACATAGTAGTATGCGAAATGGGAAATTTGGGTACCAACTTCTCACAAGCTCTTATATAGGGTCATCACTTTAATGAACATTATATGTTTGTGGGTGTCTTATACCTCGATATCATTCAAATGCGTTGTTTCATTTTACTATTTAACGTACTTTTTTTTTCTAAATAATGCTCAAATAAAGGATTTAACATGATTTTGTGTTGAAAGAAATTACAGAAAATGGGTTACATGGGGTCTTCATTGGCCTAGCCAAGTTATAACAAAACGTATGATCAGCTTGACAACTATGCTCAACTCCGAGATTTCGACTAAAAAAAAGTTTTAATACGAAGTCGTTGTATGGGTCAACAACTTTGCTATGATACATTTTTTATTGAGTAATGTTACCGAATATTTAAGGATGACAATTTTACTTTTCTTACTCATGGCAAGGCTGCATACATCCAAAAAAATTTATCTCTTAATTTGGGGAGTTGTTGTGGCAGTGAAGTAATGTTGCATGTGAGTGATTGTAGACACATGTGTCTATACCTTCTACAAGTCACCTGATAATTATCTCACAGTATGTATGTCCAGTTGCAGTCATTTTTTTTTACAGTAATTAGAGCCAATTCCGATTCTAGGTCAAAAATCGTCTCCATTTTAAGGCCCCGTCTCGTTCTTAGTCGGAAATTCTCAAAGATATTATGTTGCTTTTATAGTTTTAGTCGTGCACTTTAAATTCTATCCTAAAATATAAATATCTATCATTTCCCCTGGAAATCCGCAAAGCACGCGTAATTCAATCACATGAAGAAACCCTATCAGAAGCAAGACAATTGGTGGTATGCCTTTTTGATGAAATGCAACAGAGCTTGCATTCCTTCAAAAAGGCAAGTTGATTGAAAAATTATGTCTTTATCAACCTCCATTTCATTAGGAACAAGTTCATTGAAGGACTTAAGGAAATGGAGGATGATAAAGACGTAATTTTTTCAACCAATTTAATGATTTTTATGACACGAATTTTCATAACCTTAAACCCTAATTGAAAAAGTCAAGAACCCAAAAGTTGAGGGGTAAATGAGGAATTTAAGTATTGTATATGCAAATGCTACATAGACTCCATGTCTTACAAGACCACATACACTCCTACCACATAAGACGTAAGTTTGATTTCAAAATTCAAGTCCTTTAATGAAGTTGTTATTTCTCCAATTGTTAGATGAGGAAGACATGTTAAAAGGAGAGAGAGATAATGGTATGTGAAAAAGGGGAAAATAAGAAGAAAAAAAATGGAGGGAATGAGGGAAAATATTTGGGAAATAAAAGGATGGTGCGTTTCACCCGTTTGTAATTGCAATAAAATAAAAGGAAAAAGCTATGTCATCACACTTAATTATGTTATGTAGCTACTTAACGAAGCTAATTGACGTTTTTAGTGGGTTTGATCACATTTGGGAACAAGTAAGGGAATTTAAGGGTGTAACTGATATTCACCGAAAAGTTGGAATACAACTTAGAAAAGTGAATATTTAAGGGGTATAAGAGAGGATTTCTCAATTAAAAAGATATTATAGAAATACTTTTATATACATTTCTTACTCTTTAACTTTAATGTTTTTTAATGCACAATTATATTACAAAATATTTCTTTACTTTCCTATTGACATATATGAGTAATTTGTGGATGTTATTACAAATTTTTGATCGCCGATCTTAATATTAAGAATAAAATGACAATAAATAGAAAAATATTATCAAAAACAACTTTAGACGACTAACTTAGTTTTTCATTGGTTTTTGTAATTTAAGGAAACTTGATAATCTATCTCATTGGCGCATCATAGGAAATTTGGTGTACAAGAATGATTTGATATTTTGGGATTCATAACTGGGATAGTGACGAGCCTCAAATGTCGTTATTAAAAGAGATCAAATTAACTATTTATAACCTTATTAAGTATCGATTATTAACTTAAAAGTAAAGCAGTGAGTATAAGTCGAACCTAAGGAAAGACGATGCTAATGGACTTTAAATGTGTAATTAGACTTTTTTGCAAATAAAGGAAATAAGAAAGCAATGGAAATGGCGATTTTTGATTTGATTTAAAAGTAACAAAATTTAAATATGAGGGAAGCACATTTAAGCAATGAAAAGATGAAAATTAATCAAGTTAAGAAAGGTCTTAACCCAATCCACCCGGTTTTCGTGTAATGATCGATCCTTGACACAATTCAATCTCTTCTTATCCAAATTAACCTATTAGGAAGGAAACTTGCTAACTCTCGTTAATATAAGCCAACAATAAGGAAATCACATTTAATGGATGACCCAACTTATTAACCACCAAGTAGAACACATACATTGGTTAAATTAACAATAAGATAAAGCATGTGAGATTTAATAGGGGTAAATAGACACAGTGAACACAATTAATGCTTAATTACAAGTTATCTCTTTCTTGATGAATAAGTTAGGAAGTAATCACATTCATTAACTAAAAAACAAGTTTTTGCACATGTAGAAATTGCAAGGAGATCACACTTAACACTTTTACCAACAAATAGATTAAGAATCTTAAACAAGATTAAGATGCAAGAAAATCACACCAAACAAACTTAATCACCCAAAATTTAATATCCAACATTAATATAAAGAGATTAACACCAACAAGGGTAATTAGATAAGATTAAAGTGTCTTACAATGAAAAACCTTAAACCTTTGGGGTTAGATTAAGATATGAGGCTTATTTTCTCATTCTAGATCTAAAACCCAAAATAAATGAAAATCTTCAATTAGACCTTGATAAAAACAAAGCATAAGATATGAAAACCTAATGTTATCAGTCTAAGCATAAGATACAGTAATGGGCCTTGAAATGGATGTTAATGCGAACTTGAAGAAAATAGAGCAGCGAAAAGCGCACAGCGCCCAGACCACGCAAATGGTGTGCTTTTGGGTTTGACAACACTATTTTGCGACGGACATATTTCTCTCGTTTCTTAGCCAAATGGGCATGCCACCTACCGTTGAAAAGCTACGATTATAAGCTTTTGCCTCTTTTTGACCTTGCATCGATAAGAGCTCTTAAGCTTGAGATATACACTTTTAAAGTCGACCCTAGTGCAAGTGAGGCTGCAAATCTTTATTTTGTTCTTCAAAATACTTCATTCTTAGATTTGTTCTTGCTTTGACTAGTTTTCCTCCTCTTGGTTGGATTTAGTGGACTATGTGTTGAACCATGTTTGTTGATGATGACAAGTCCGTGCTACTTGTCTTTTAACGTGTTTGATTGCTTTGTTCATGCATAGATATGTTGTTCACAGAATGCAAAAGCTGGAATGAAGCTTAATGAACTATGAAAAATTGTTCTAGCTTTTCATTGGTTGTCTAATTAATGTAAGGGTAGAGTTCTTAAGTATCCTCGGTACATATGTTTTGAACAGTCCTGAACACTGTTCAATTCTGAATGGTTCATAATACATGTCCGAAACTTTTCTGAACTTGTTCCGCAAGAGATTTAAAAGATATTTTTGAAATCTGATTTTGAATGAAATATTCTGGTTAGTAAAACTTTCTTCTTTTGTGATAAAAGATATTTTTGAAATTGGTTAGGAAGTTGTGTTGGAGAATAAGTCTAATATATTTTGGAATATTTTATTTAATAATTATCTTAAAGAATATTTTTTTTCTTATTTTAAGAAGTGGTATGTAACTATACTTCTTCTATATAATAAGAAGTATTTTTTCAGAATTCTCAACTGATTTGACAAAAGCTTTAAACGTATAATTTGCAAACTAATCTTTCAACAGAGAACTTTTATTGTTTAGCAAAATATTTGTGTCAAGTCATTTGAACCATTCCCGAGTGCTTAAGTTCTTATATCCATAAGTGTTCATTGTACTCCATCGTTCCATCTTGAGAACCATATAAGGAGTCAAAAGATTAGCAATTTTCAGTTTGTGAGAGAAAGATTTTGGGGTACGGGTTTGTACTCGAGTCACACGATCGGGTTGATCGTGGGGGTCTTCTTGTAATCGGGTTGTTTTGTTAAGAGGATATTAATAAGAGGAATAGTGGACGTAGACTTTTAGATAGTAGGTCGAACCACTTAAAAATCGTTGTGTTTGTGACACCCTCAAATTTGCGGAAAGAAAAAAAATAATTTAAATACATAATGAAGGTGTCTGAAATAAAAAGGTTCATAACAAAAGGAAAATAATATTATACATAGGAATTATACAAGACGAGAGACATATCCCCGTATAAATACAGAAATAAAAGAGTGTATAATAATATACAGTCTAAGAACCGAATATAGGTCCAAGGTAAATACTTCGCTCGCTAGCTCGTCAATGTACCCCAAATATGCATCACCACCTGTTCGACCGCAGTAAATATAAACACGGAAGCCACAGTCAGTGGGGAGTAACTCCGAGTTCTCCCAGCCACGAAATGTCGAGTTTAATTAAACATGAATAACATAAAAGCAATGTATATGGGAAATACAAAACTTTAACATATATGATATGCTGTTCATGTTATGAAACAAATAACTAACATATAACCTATCATATGAAATCTATCATGTGAATCCGATAATAAAATATAACTCGAGGTAGGGAAGCTGGTATGCTGGCTCAGCGGTTACCATGTAACATGGCCCTGATACACTCAAACCCTAATCAACACGTAATCATGTGAATCAGTAAACAATCGGTAATCCAAACTCTATCAACCTTAGCCGGCTTGCATCTCACCTTCTAAGATTCATAGAATCATACAAACATGAAAGACAAATACTTCTACAAACAGGCATAAGTTCTTAGTCCAGTCAATAGTCGACTTCTGTAACTCGAGGCTATACCACCAGGTAGGAAAACATCCTAGTCCTAGACTGATCAGACCTAGCGACAACAGCTATTCCATTCCCCGTCCCATGACATAACCGTCTATGAGAAACTCTACTAGGCGACCCCCTAAGCAGAGATGGCTAGTACTTAAGCTGGCTCCCTTCCCAAAGCGGAACTCTTAGGACGCCATGCCCCCGGCTTGGTATCAAAAGGCCCAAGCCAGTGACACAAAAGCTATCAAGCCATGAACATATACTCGTTAAAGTTGGTAAGGCCTATCAATGTCATGGTCCAAGATACTCATTTAGAATTAGAATGGTCAAGACGCCATATACTCATAATTCTCTATGGGTACTTAGTCAACACGACACCAACCATATAATCAACCAGTCACGGGAAAAACTTCCTATCATGTGAATAATTGCATACAAATCCTATTTCAACATATCATATCGCCTCATATCTATTAAGGCTCATTCATTCATTCATTAAATAAAACCTTACCTGAAGACAAATCCCCGACCCGAGTCCCGCGACGGGTCATCAGTCAAAACGTGGCTGACTAGATCGTAGTTTGACCAAACCCGTTTGGTCAAACCGGCTAGAAACAGAGTCTTAGCCATTTAGGCTTGAACACAAGAACATCATATTAATTTCATGTTATTTTATTCTAATTTCTAACATGTGAATTATTAATTCTTACGAAACCCGCTTGACTTAAGGGATATCAAATTAAACTACAATCTCGTGCTATAATTTCTAACATGTGAGAAATAATAATATTATGAAAACCGTTTAATTAAATAATTTACTTATTAAAATTTCCCACTTGCTAAATATTACAAAACATGATATAATAATTACAATAAACTCAAAAACCGTCACAAGCCCAAGGAGGGTTCACGGGTCATGGGCTGGACCGGGCCTGGACTGGGCCCACGGGCTGGTTTGGGCTGGTTTGGGCCGGTTTTGGTCAACGATTTCTAAAATCGTTTCTTAATATTTCCCAAATGCTTAACATATTTAAAACCCGTCAAAACAACAACAAAACAATCATGTATCGACACAAGCCCAAAGGCCAAATAACGGACCAACCCAGACCGGCCTGGACCGGGCCTGAACCGGCCTGAACCGGCCTGTTTCTCGTCCACCACACACGGCCACCACCAACAACAATCCCAAATTTATTTCTAACATGTTTTAATTAACAACCATCCATTTTAACAACCAATTCAACCATCATTCATACTAAAATCATGATTATGAACAAATCATCCAACATGTCAAAAACACTAAATATGTTAAAAATTCATAAAACTTAATAATAATCACAACCTAGCATGTTACTACTTAAAACCGTAAATAACAATAACAACATAAAATAAAATATTTGACATTAATTCGTCGAGTAACTCAGTAATCGTTACCTTAGCTAGCACAAAACCAAGTAGCACCAAAATAAGACCTAAAAACCCGTCTACTAATCTTCTTCTAAAATATACGAGTCACCAAACTCGTCTTCATAATCTTCTCCTATAAGAAATGACAAAAATAACATTATTAGAATTAAAACTTGATTTCAACAATTAAAGTGTTGAAAACGATTTTGTCGGAATTGAAAATGAAACGTACACGGAGATGAAGAGCGGAGAGGAGACTTTAGAAATATAATTTAGAACGGATTAGGCCAAGTAACGAAGGTTTTGTGACGATTTTGCTCAAGAACGATCAAGAACACGAAGAACGATTATGATTATATTAAAGAAGATATTAAGTAGATATTAAGTTGATTTAATGTAAAATGGAAAGATAATTAGTGAGTAAGAGGGGGAGGGTTTGGACCGTGTAATTATAGGGATTAACGGGAGTCGGGTTTTGAACTTCTTGTTACGGGATTGACTCGGGTTTTATAAATATATTATGGTAAATATTTAGATATTATTAGATATTATGTTTGTTTAATCAAATATCTAGATATTATTAGATATTATGTTAGTTTAATGAAAATATCTAATCCTAAGGGAACAAGAGGAAAGAGGCGTGTGGAGGAAGGAGAAATCGGGTCTGTTTTTAAGCGATTTGTTGCGTAATTTAAACTGACAGATATTTGTATTAGTTTAATCAAGTTTAATCAAAAGATCTAAAATGAGGGAAAAAGGTGATTTGGGCGTGTGGCCCATGTAGGAGTCGGGTTTCGGGTTTGTTTCGGGACTTAAGTTGACTCGGGAATAGTTAAATGAAGTTCGGGTTTAAACCGTAAAACCTACTCTTTAATTCCTAATAAATTCAAAATAATTATATTAAATTATCATAAATTCAAATAAATCGTAATAAATTAAAATAAAATAAATTTATTATTTTTCAAATATAATTTCGGTCTTTCAAATAACGGGTTGTTACACTAGATGATGCGCAAATTACCTATGCTACTACTGAGAAGGAGTTACTTGTTGTTGTCTACCGTTGGATAAGTTTAGGGCCTATCTTGTGGGTTCTAAAGTGATAGTTTATATCTACCATGCAGCATTGAAGTATTTGTTGGCTAAGAAGGAAGCCAAACATACGCTAATTTTGTAGATCTTGTTCTTACAAGAATTCGATCTGGAGATTTGAGATAAATCAGGTGTTGAAAATGTGGTTGCTGACCATTTATCTCGTTTGAGATATGAAGGGGAGATCCTATCCCCATTGATGATTCAGTTAAGGATGATCACCTCCGTGCCATAACCATGGAGACTCCATGGTTTGCTGACTATGCCAATTATTTGGTTTGGAGGAGTATGCGTCCCGATCAATCTTATCAGCAAAAGAAGAGGTTTTTTCACGATGTCAAGCGTTTCTTTTGGGATGATCCTTATCTATTCCGTTAGTGTGCCGATGGTATTTATCGACGAAACATTTCAGAGGGTGAGGTACATGCTATCCTTTCTCATCGTCACTCTTCTCCTTACGGTGGTCATCACGGTCCCTCTAGAACATTTGCAAAGGTAATGCAGTCGGGTCTTTATTGGCCAACTATTCTCAAAGATGCTACTACATTTGTCCGTTCTTGTGAAGCGTGTCAAAGGACGGGTAATATTTTGCAAAGGCATGAGATTCATCAAACGGGTATTTTGGAGTTTGTAATCTTCGATTTTTGGGGTATCGACTACCAAGGGCCATACCCATCTTCTCATGGGAATCAATATATTTTAGTAGCAGTTGACTATGTTTCAAAGTGGGTGGAAGTCGTTTCCACTCCCACTTGCGATGCCAAGGCAGTTATTAAACTGTTTCAAATTATTATCTTCCCCCGATATGGGGTCCCTCTTGCTCTCATTAGCGATGGACGGAATAATTTCAATGAACGTCGTCTTAACACTCTATTGAAGAATTATGGCGAAACGCGATCGTCGGGGGGTTAAGCTATCATCTGCAGACAAGTGGGCATGTAGAGATTTCTAATAGGGAGATAAAGTCAATCCTTGATAAACCTGTGAGCAAATCAAGAAAGGATTGGAGTCGTAAGCTCGATGACACTTTATGGGCTTACCGAACTGCATTCAAGACTCCAATTGGTGCTTCTCCATACTGGTTAGTCTATGGAAAGGCATGTCATTTACCGGTGAAAATTGAGTAAAAGGCCATGTGGGCCATTAAGGACTTTAATCTCAATCCCACAGTGGCGGGTGAGAATGAATTATGCAATTGAGCGAGTTCGATGAGTTTCGATGGCATGCTTATGATAATGCTCGACTTTCAAGGAGAGGACGAAGAAGTGGCAAGACAAGCATATATTGCAGTGGGAATTTCAAGTTGGTGATAAAGTATTATTATTTAACTCCTGTTTGAAAATCCTAGACCTCTAATTAGACTCCTCTAATTAGTTCATTAAATTACATTAACTTGATGATTTAGGATCTAGTTATCATGCATGCAAATATAAAAGGATAAAAGAAAAGATAAGACGAAAACATCCTTACAATGAGATTTTTCTGTTAAATAAGGGCACAATAAGAACTCTTTCTTATTGTTCTTGAGCATGTAATTAGTGGATGATCCTCCATAAAACAACCTCCAAAGTAGAAGGTCTCCTTCTTTTTGCACCCAAGATTAAACCCAAATAATCTTAGCTTATTATTAACTGGATAATAAGTAAGATATAATACTACTAATATTATTGTATTACTACACTAGTAATATGACATGAATATTACTTTGCATGTGAGTTTATAGAGATATAGGAGGTTTTTAGAGAGAAGAAGAAAATAAGCATCAACTGAAGTGTGTAAAAAATGAACAACATTTGCCCATTTTATGGCACTATGGCCGGCACCCACAAGTCCCAAAATGGGTGATTTTCTTCTTATTTATTCACATGCATAATGGTAGTGTATGGGATTGTAAAATGATAATGATCATGTGTCATACATCATAATCATAAGGTGGAGTGTGGAATTAGTAGAGAATAAACACAATTGTTTTCTACTAGCTAAAATCGATTGACATGTGTCCAATATGGACAATTTTGATTTTTGACATTTGTCCCACAAATACTTATTAATCATATTCTTAATTATCTTGTATAATTAAGTGTTAATTTGATCATATAATAATTATACGACACAAATTAATAAACAATATGTACTTAACTTTTAAGTGATATTTTACCATTATATCAATATATAATGGATCCCACAATGCCCAGTTAATTTATTTTACAACTATTTGTAAATATAATTAACTAATTACCTCTACCTCAAAATATATGCATAACCTCAACTAATTTAATGAATTATCTATTAATCATTAAATTAAATCTTATTTAATCGTATTAAAAAAAGACGTAAAATTTATTCTGTCAGTTATCGTATAATTGACAAATAAACATAAGTGGAATGAGTTCCTAACTCAATTTCCAATAAATAACACTCGTAACTAAACGTACACATCAAATATATGTAATGCTCTAATTAAATTGTATCATATACAACTAATTAGTATTCTATTTGGGTCTCATCCTGTAGGTGTGACCTAAAGGGATCCGTTGATCACCGCCGTCATACGACAATAACGTCAAACTCTAGTCAGCTGAGCGTTACCGATTTATGTTAACCAACTGACATGGAGTATCAAAATATACTAATCATGCTACGTATATTCCAAATGAGATTTATTAAATAAATGCACTGTTGTGGAAGACACTTACTCCAACAATCTCCCAGTTGTCCGATACATGTTGTGCATGTAGCAACACTATTGCGGAGGACTCCTCCTCCTACAATTTCTCCCACTTGTCTCGACAAGTTGTGTGCTACCGATTCTCTTGTCTCTTTTGCGTCACATCCTCCCACTCATCGCAAGGTGTGTTACAGATCGCACTTGCGATTGAAAAATATATGTAGAGTGGTTTTCTCGATCTGGGAGAGTAACTGTATGACCGGAAAATCTACCAGAGATCTCTTCCGAGCGTGGCCACGCATTTCCAATTACTACTCCTCGAGTGGCCCGAAGATGTTAATACCAACGTGGGTGGACAATTCCTGTTGACCCATCTTACACTGTATGATGCAGATCACCATGACCCAGAAGATGTCCATCGGCCTCCTTTCACGGCACGACCTAGGACAAAAACCAAAGTCATTTGGAAACTACACCGACTCGGGTAAATGGCCGCCAGTCTAAAGAATCGACTCTTAGGAATAAAATAGAAATCCTCGCCACGACCAGGTTCAACAATTTTGATAAGGGACTCTATTATGGTCACTGCTCGATAGAGTGTCTTAACAGTCTGTCTATGTAAACGACCAGTCATCTCCATGACCCCATGGTGCTGAACGAACCATCGATCGACTTACAATCTAGTCACTTCGAGACGTCACCTCAAATGAGTGACTAGGGACAAAACACTAAGTTCATCCTGTTCACTTGAGTTGGGTTCAACTTTTGTTTCAACCAATTCGGATAAACAAAGTTTTAAAATTTATTCGAACTAAATAAGGAGTTTTTAATGAAACTCTAACAATTAATGCGATTATCTAATATTTGGAAAAATTGATACGCTATCAATAATTTTATATCTCATAATCTCTAGCAATTCAGGTATATATTTCAATCCCCATTGAAATGACATGACTATCATGTTCAGCTTGTAAAAGCCATAGCTAATGGATTAGAAATACTTGCATCTTTCCCATCTTTTTGATTGCTATTTACCTTTTCTATGTAGTCTTATGTTATATAAAACTTTCTGAGTACGTGTCTAGGTTTGAATCTAGACTTAGGACACTTGGCCTAAAGGTAGCTCCCACTGTTTTACCAGTATCATGGGATAGGATATACAACTATAGGAACTACTTCTAGTCCCTCCAATACTGTTGAATCCAAGCTACTTTTATATGCATCATCATATGATGCAATGTACTCCATTTCCGTTGTGAAATCCGCAATGATAAACTGCCTAGAACATTTCCATCGGATACATGATATTTAATTCTGGAAATGTCACTCCTACTTGGAACCTTTCCAATAGTCCTTTCTGCTTCATACTTTTCAAACAGATAAATCTTCTATAAAACACAGCCAGTTCGTGATTTCAAATCACTTTAATTAGTTTGGAAACTGAAGTCTGTGTAACCCCTTACGCACAACTCACTGTACACTCCAAACACATGGAACATATCTTTAGTCATCCGCATGTCCTTAAGGATGTTCTTTATGGCTATCAAGTGACTCTCACTTGGATTTGATTGCAAACGACTTGTCATGCTCAAAGCATGTGAAATGTCGGATTGAGTATACATCACAGCGTATATAATTGATCCCGCGGCGGAAGCAAAATAAATCAATTATCATGTGTTCCACTTCCTTGAACTAGTCAAAGATCATATCAATATAAGAATTTTGACTCAACGCTAATATCCTTGTAGATTTATCTTCATAAATCCAAATATCTAAAAGATGTATTCTACTTCTCCAAAATCTTCCATCATCTAAAATGATCAATATGTCTCCACATATAAGGCTGATGAAAACAATATGACTCCCACTAAACTTCATGTATTCAACATAATTCCACGAGATATCGAGAAATATTTTACAACATGATTGACACACTAATTCCAACTCTTTAGTGCTTACTTAAGACATCCTCTTAAGCTTGCAAAATTAGCTTAGGATAATTAGGATCTATGAACCCACAGGTGGATATAAAAAATTCTACTTCTTCTAGAATCGTATTCAAGAAGGTGGTTCTTGAGATCCAATTGTCATCATACTATTATGAAATGCTGTAATCGCTAAGTATATTCGAATGGATCGAAGAATTAAGGTTGGTGCAAAACTCTTTGCCTATCAATTTATCTTTGAAAATATTTTAATGTTCATCCATGCAAATTTCGATCTTAAAAATCAATTTACATTGAAGAGGTCGTACTTCTTCAAGTAAAATTTACCAGGTCACATACCTGACCATCATGCATGGAGTCCATTACGAATCGCATGACTCTAAGCCATAGCAAGAAGTTGGGACTAGAAACAGTCTTTTATAAGTCACAAATTAGAATTCATCACTATTAGGAGTGATAAAATTCCACCTGACCTCTTAGGCTCCGAAGCAACAACTACTGAGCAAGTAATGAGGAAACTTTTTTCGGACCATATGCTCAGTTTGTGGCTCTAGAAACATTTTCTCCTACTCTGTCTTATCAAGAAGTAATCGTATTTTTATTGAAAGACAGCATCACGAGCCACAAATGCTTTGTTCTCGTGGTTAACGTAGGATTATTGAGCACTTGTTTCATACGGATAACTTACAATTTAGGTACACTACCTATCCATATCGTATATGAAACAAAATCCGTCTGTTTTAAATGTGCTTAGATATGGCCGGTGGGAAAAAGAAATAGCAGACAAAATAATAAAATCCCAAAGTTAGTCAAGTGGCTCAGATTAACTTGACAAAGACAAAACCATATCGTATAAGGTTCTGTTTCTCTATGCAACAACACCCTTATCTCATAATGTGTGTTAGAGAAGTTAACTCGTGAAACTATTTCACAATACTTTTGGTGAAAATCAAAGTCAATACTTAGATATCTCTTGTTACGATTTGGTCATAAGTCCACTATCTAATATTCTTGGTGGTTAACTACTTCACATTGAAGCTCTTTGAACTTTTCAAAGATTTCTCTTAGCACCTCATTAAGTAGAATCAAACACAATATCTACTTAAGTCGTCGGTAAATAAAGTGAAGTAGTCATTACCATCTCTGTATGTGTTTGTTATTGGACCACACATATCCTTATGTAATATGGCCAATAACTCACTAGTTCGATCTCCTTTTCAATAAAAAAAGGGCACGAATCATCTTGCCTTGAATACAAGATTCGCACACACCATAAGATTCAAAATCAAATGTTTTAGGGATACTAGTCAATACTAGCCTTTTAATGTGCTACACAGTCCAGAATCAAGATTAGATCTGGGTCACCAATTTTGAGCCTTTTACTATCTATATGAAAAGTAATTTTAAGTTTTAGGTCAATAATATAATTACCTTTGATTGGTATGGCATAACCATTGACCAAGTATAGATATAAAAAGGAAACAACGGTTATTCTATTCACAAAAAGTGAAACACTTGTCTCGTACACTAAGGTTGATACTATATTCTTATTTAGAGGTCGTATACATAATAACTTTTATTAAAGTATACCTCTAAATCCAAAACTGGATTGATCACATTATAACTTTTATATGTCTCTATAGAAATAAAAACTACAATAATTCTATTTCCTTTGTAGGTCGACATTTAATCATGGCTATTCGTCGCACGAATCATTATCATATGCATTGAATACATTGATGAGAACCATAATAGGTATCTAATACCCAAAAATTGCATTCAGCAAAATAAATGTCGATCATATAGATATTATGGATGAAAGTATTTTTAGGTGTAGTACACCCAATTTCTATTTCTCCAAAAAACTTGGGACAGATTCTTTTCTAGTGTCCTACACTGTAATAATAGAATCATCAAAAGTTGGGTTCGACACCTTGCTTGGTTTTTGACTTTACTATTCAAAATAGTCTTGCCTCTTTCCCTCGCCTTGTGCCAACATCGTTATTTGACAACACCAAAATGTGTTGTGTCTAATTCTATTTATAAGGTTCGTTTATTATACTTTTTACGGGTCGTTAGCATCGTTTTATGCTAACCTTAGTTCTTGTACTTATGTTGTTATTTAGTATTTTTTAGTCAACTTTTAGAGTCAAACCCGGAAGTCAACAAAAGTCAAAGTCAAACCCGAGATCCGAGACCCAAACCCGACAATTGGAGTGGGCTACAAGCAAATCATCAATGCAAGAAGAGCAAGTCCAAAGGGTCAATGGAAGTCAAGGCGAGACTAAAGTCCAAAGGGGTCAACGAAAGTCAAGGCGCTCAACCAAGGGGAAAAACTGGCAGCATGAAACGCTGCCAGTGCCAGTGAACGCTGCCAGCGTCTGTGGGCGCTGCCAGCGTCCTGATCTCAGGCCTGTGTTCCTTCATTCTCCATCTTGTCATTTTGAGGCCCATTTCTCAAGGCCCTAGGTTTCCGGAACCAAGGGTATAAAAGAGCCAAATTGTAGAGAGAGAAGCACACAACATTGGATACAACATTCCACAACACAACACATTAGAATTCTCTCAAGTTTTGTTCTTCATTTTTGGCTTGTAATTTGGTTGAACTTTATAGTAGGTTGTAATATTTGGATTATGGGTAGCTAATCTTCCATTTCTTAGTGTAATTGGAAAAAGTTCTCTCCTTTTACCATTGTAAGGCCTTTTTGAACCTCTTCTTCTCTATTTAATTCCATTTTATCATGTTTAAATTCCATTGTTGAATGAATTGTTGTTGAGACTAACCATCTTAGCAAGTGTTTGTTTAATTAGTGCTTTGTCTAGATAAATTTGGTTAATTTGTCTTGATATTGTTGAAGCAACCTTTAAAGATTGTAACTTTGGTTTAAAGTTGGAATATTTTGAGTGAAATTTGGTTTATTGTGTAATTAGAACACGGTTTAGTATTTTATTACATGGTTCTAGTTTGTTTCTTTGGTTTTGTTCATAAAGCTTGCATCTTTGATTTGGGCTCATGTTTTAATGGGTGTAAATTTAGTTGTAAAGGGTCATCCTTGGTTGGTTTAATCCATGTTGGCTAATTTCTTAGAAACTTGTATTAGATAATAAGAGAAGAGTGGAAAAGAAGAGTCTTTACTTTGTTAATTGTGGGGAACTTGGGAAAATTACACTAAGTTGTTTCTCCATATTTGAATATTTGAATCTTTAGTTTTTGTTGGTAATTTTAGACTTGCTAATCAATTCTCATGTCAAAATTTCTCCCTATATGTTTTCCTACATGTTTTGTCATTGTGAATATCATAGTTTGTAATTAATTTAAGATTTTGTCTTAATTAGTGTCTTAATTTGTGATTAGAGTAATTAGTTATTAATTAGTTTGTTAATTGGTTTTTAGCAAGAGTCTAGATTAGATTAATTTAATTAATACCGCCTTCTCTTGGGTTCGAACATATTCTTACCATTTACTACCTTTGTTTAAGTTAGTTTGTGTTTGTTTAGGAGTTATAAATTGTTATTTGATCGTAGCTAATTAGCGGAATTAGCGACACCGTTTTTAAGCTCGTCAAATTTGGCGCCGTTGATGGGGAAGGCAATATAGCTAAATATCAAATTGAAACTCTTGTTTGTGTAATAACTTGTTTAGATTATTTTTCAAATTTTACTTAGCTTATAGGTTACTTTGTGTTGAAGTTACTAATTTGTGTTGTTGAGTTGTTTTAGAAGTTTATGCCTAGGTCACAAGAGGAAATTGGTGACCAAGATATTGATCCATCTTCAAGTAGCATATCTGACGAGCTTATTTTCGGGGTCGTTAATTCTGGAAACTAGCTATGCCAAATAACAATTTATAAAACCAAATCTAGACTCAAACTATCCTATGTAAAGGGTAGTAAGGGTAAGACAAGGATCGAACCCAAGAGAAGGCGGTGAATGCTAATAATCTAATCTAGACTCTTGCTAAAAACCGATTAAACAAATTAATAAATCTAACCACAAATTAAACACTAATTGAAACAAAGACTAGAATTACTTACAAACTATGATATTCACAATGGTAAACATGTAGATAACAAATAGGGAGAAAGTTTTTCATGAGAAAAGATTATCAATCCTAGAATCACCAATAACAACTAAATAATCAAAGATTCAAATAAGGAAAACAACTTAGTGCAATTATCCCAAGTTCCCCCACAATTAACAAAGTAAAGATCCCTCCTTTCCTCCCTTCTCTATTTATCTATTGCAAACTTCAAAGAATTAGCCACCATGAATTAAACCATCCATAAATGACCCAATACAACTAAACCCATACTTATTAAACCATAAGCAGAAATAAAGATGCAAGCTTTAAGCACAAAACCAAAGAAGCATGCTAGATTCATGAACTAAAACATTAAACCATGTTCTAAATACATAATAACCCAAATTCCACTCAAAAGATTCTAACTTGTAAACCAAAGTTACAATCTTTCAAGTTGCATCAACAAATATCAAGACAAATCAACCAAATTCATCAAGACAATGCAATTTAATCAAACAAACAATTACTAAGATGGTTGGTCTTAACAACAATTCATTCAATAATGAAAATCAAACAAAGGAAGATGAAATTAAATAGAGAAGGAAGGATTAAAAAGTCTTACAATGCTAAAAGGGAAGAACTTGTTCAAATTACACTAAGCAAAAGGAGTTTAGCTACCCATAGTCTTCATAATACAACCAATTTCTAAGAAAAAACCCATTACAAAAGCTAAACTTGAAGAACAAAAAGAGAGAAATGCTAAGGAAAATATGATGTTGTATGGTGAATGCTTCATTCCTTTGTCTCTCTTCAGAAATCTTCTTTTATACCCTTGGTCCGCAAACCTAGGGGCCGTGAAATATGGGCTTCCAAAAGACAAGACGAGAAAATGAGAAAAACCCGTGCTGAGAGATGACGCAGGCTGCGTCCTACGACGCAGGCTGCGTCATGCTGACGCAGGCTGCGTCATGCTGACGCAGGCTGCGTCGAGCACTGCCCAACTTTTGCCTTGTTTTCCATCTTGACTTTCGTTGACCCCATGGATATTGACCCCGCCTTGACTTCCATTGACCCAATGGGCTTGGTCTTAATACTTTGATGATTCATTGCTAGCCCATTCAAAATTTCCGGGTTTTGGGTCTCGGGTTTTCGGGTTTTACTTTTATTGACTTTCGAGATTTGACTCTTAAATTTGACTTAAAATACTAAATACTAACACTATTACAAAAACTAAAATTAACATAAAACAAAGCTAATGACCCGTAAAAAGTAGAAAGAAAGACTCTAAAAGTTACTACTAGACACGACATTATTTGACGTTGTCAAACACCCCCACACTTGGACTTTTACTCGTCCCGAGTAAAACTCGAGATTAGCATGAACGACACGAGCCCAACAAAGTGTGTGTGAAGGCATTGCCCTCTCTTCCCTCACTACAACCTTCTTATACTCCCTCTTAAACAATCCACCTATGACAAAAACAAAACAAAAAGACTCAATTCTTGTGACACTCTTCTCTCACTCCCCCTCCTTATATCATCCCTCAAGACTAAAGACACGACATGCCACCTACTCCGACTCAAATCAACTCCTCCCTACTTATAGCTCCCAATAAGATAGTATGACCATCTTTGCCTTATCCCAAGGCATAGCGAGATGGTCTTTCTCAACAATCTTCACAC
Source organism: Heliosperma pusillum (assembly GCA_022085475.1). Taxonomy (NCBI): domain Eukaryota; kingdom Viridiplantae; phylum Streptophyta; class Magnoliopsida; order Caryophyllales; family Caryophyllaceae; genus Heliosperma; species Heliosperma pusillum. The sequence goes on along the minus strand of JAIUZE010031571.1, from coordinate 59,057 downwards.
AAATCCACTCCTTATATCACCCCCTTATTACTCCACTAATGCAAATCATGGTTACTTGGTTGGCCCCAAACTTCACAATTTGCACAGCCAAGCGACCACCAACATAAATCCACCAATTTGGAACAAAGTTTTGTGACTCAAAAATAAAAATAAAAGGGTTCTAAACTAGCCTCCTTCCAATTTTCCTCCTTATCACTCTCTTCTTATTCCTCCAAAAATTCTCATCATAGGAAGAATTATGCTCAATTTTTTCATTTTTTCATTTTTTCATTTTTTTCTTGAAAATCCCTCATTTTTGCCCAAGGTGCCCTTTCGGGTTTTCACCTTAGCTTTTCCTTTCCTCTCATTGGTGGCTCGCAACTCGATTCTTCATTTTGCCCGGAATGCCCTTTCGGGTTTTCATTCCGTCCTCGGCCACCTTCCCAATCTTGCCTAGGTGCCCACCCTTGTGGGTTTTCACCTAGCCGGGATTTTCAATTTTTTTCTTTTCTTTTTCTCTTTTTTTTTTTCTTTTTCTTCAAAATGAAGACATAATAAATAAAAAAAAAAAAATTTTACAATGCATCAAAAACAAACTAACTATGTACAATCTTCTCCCCCACACTTAGAATACACAATGTCCTCATTGTGGAGGAGAGGAAAAAATGTTACCTCATCAATTTCCGAAAGGAGAAGATCCCGAGGCACCTCCTCGGTTTCTCCTCCTATCCCTTGCTTCTCTAAGCCGTCTTCTTTGCTCCATGCCTTCATCAAGGGTTGCTTGGGTGTAAGGAAAAGGGTAGCCCGGGTTTTGTTGCATGGACATCCCAAAGAGAGAGCTAGCCAATCCATAAACGTCCTCTTGCGCCACCGCATCTTCATAGGAGTCTTGAAGATAGGTATGGTGGCGCTCATTTTGAGCGCTAAAGTGGTTCGTAGCTTGCTCTCTCCAAGCATTTTGGGTGGCCCACATATCATATTGCTCTTTCCACCTTTGGTCTTGTTGTTCTCTCCAAAGGCGGGCTTCCTCTTGCCCGTCTAGCATCCTCTTCCATTCCTCATTTTGAGCCCTCTCGGCTTCCCCTCTCAATCTCTCCCTCTCCTCCACAACATTATGCCAATCATCCAAACTCTCAAGCCTACCTCCTTGTAATTGTTGCCAAGTGTTTGAGGCATCTACCCTCCCACTAATGTGTGCCAAGACGTCGTTGGTGCTAGCAAAATAGTTAGCAATTTGTTGTTGCCATGGCTCCACGGGTGTGCTAGAACGACCCTCCGCATCAAACATGGGGGTGTCGGTATCATGGTGGCTTGGGAAAGGTGATGGGAAATGAAATGGTGGTGGTTGTTGTTGTTGTTGTTGTTGTTGTTGTTCAAAATTGGTGGTGTGGGAAGGGCCTTGCTCAATTGCAAGGATCTCAATCTCCTCTCTCAAATGCTCACTTCCCCCACCACCCTCTCTCCTTGCCCTCCTTTGCCTCAAAGGCACTTCTTCTACCTCCTCCTTTTCCGCACTACTTACCCCCAAACTTTCCTCCCTAGGACAAACAAAATCCCACGCCGCGGGTCCTCTAGGTAAAGGATTGTTTTGAGGTCTAGGCAACTTCATGTAGCTTAGCCCGTCACTTCCCAACCAAAACCCTTTTAAGGGTTGCTCTTTGCTAGTCTTAAACATATGCACTTCCTCTAGCCCAAGACGGTTGTACCTCGTCAACCCCCTACAAATGTTCACCGCTTGATCATTACCAATGCCTCCCTCATAATGCCTTACCAAGAAAGAAATCACCCCCCACAATGGATGCTTGCCCTTGCCGATTTTTGCCTATGCTTGATGCAAGCTCTCAAAACGAAATCGGCCCAATCCGGGATCCCTACCCCCTCCGGAAGCATAGTCCACAAACAAAGCCGGATCTTCTCCGGCACTTTGGTGGGTTCTCCCGCGGAGTTGAAAATGGTGGTAAGGAACCTAGTAATTAGGCGGAGTACGGGGGGGGTGATGGCTGACAGTTTGGCATCCTTAGACGGGCCATGGTCATCGGCAATGTTTCCCCACATTTGGTGCATTTTGCCCCTTGGGCACCTAATGTCTACGGGTTGCTTGGTAATTTTTAGGATTTGACGGATTTCGGAAGTTGTGGCATTATGCCAAGTTTGATTCAATCGGAAGCGGTAGGCTTTCTCCTCACCTTCGGGCACATCCAATTCCGACAAGGTTGCTAGAAACTCGTATGCAAAACTCCTATAGGTGTAATCCCAGGAGTTTGGCTCGAGATAAGCCTCTAGCCCTACTTTAGCTAGCATGTCCCTTGTCAAGTTGAACATGCCTAAGGCATGGAGGGTGGTTGGGCAAAAGAATTTGGTTGCTACAAGAGGGTGAGTGGATATTTGATCCCAAACTTTCTTATATTGAGCTTGCATCCTCTCATAGCCCATAAACACCGCTTCAACCTCGGTGTCGGGCTCACTCACCGCGGCCCTCTTATTTTTTCCCTTGCCAAACAATTGAGAGATTTTTGGTGCCATTTCTGCAAAGATGTAACAAACAACACACTACAACAATAACAAGCAATCACTCGAAAGGTTTTTCACTCAAGCAATTCAACAAACACTTGGTGTGCAACAATTTCTACACCTCAAAAAGTTAGTGTTTGTTGAATTTCTTTGCCTTACTCAGAAAACTTTATCCAATCCTAACTACACAATCAAGCAAGGGGAAAGGGGAACTCAACCTAAGACTAAAACTAGCCTAATTCGAGCAAAAATTTGAAGATTGATGAAAAAGTCGAGTATGAAGTTATACCTTTGTTTTTCCACAAGATTCAAGTGCCTTGATGATTAGAAGTAGGTAGGAATCCGACAATTAGCCTTAAAAACCCAGCAAAAGACCCGAAAAACAAATTTTAGGGAAAAAAATTAGGGTTGTTTAAGACGGATTTTCTGAGTTTTAGGGTGAGTGAGACTGATTTTGGGGTTATTGAGTGTAGAAAAATGATTAGGGAGAAGAATAGGATGGATTTTGATGAAAGTTGTGGAAGATTTGAGTGAGAAAGATGGGTTTTTGAGGGATTGGGGTGGTTTTGGGGGTGTTTTTCGTGAAAATTGAAAGGAGAAAAGGGGTTTGTATTTTGATGAAGAACACGGGCAAGAATTAGAAAAATACTGAAATCTGCTGACGACGCAGGCTGCGTCTCGATGACGCAGGCTGCGTCGTGACGACGCAGGCTGCGTCGTATGACGCAGGCTGCGTCGAGCACTGCCGGTTCTTCTTGCCTTTGCACTTAGCCAAAATTTGGCTAAGTGTTCCAAACACCTTCAAACTTGCAATTTCACTTCAATTGCCCATAATAACCTCCAATATCTAAATTCCATCGATTTCCGAACTTTTTATCCGTGGCACGCATCCCGAGGCGGCCAAAAACTCGCAAAACTTCACAAAACCGTTAGTAACTTCAAAAAATTTTGTTTGATGCAATGTCTAACTAACTTAAAACAACTTAAATGCTAATATTTAACAAAGAAACTTCAAAGAAATATTCACAAGGATAGAGTATGTACAATGTTTTGCCGTTTATTTAGAGTCGATGGCTCGACTTAGCTATTTCAAGCTTTTCAACTTTGATAAATGGGGTCTTCAAGCAAGACCTCTTCTTCCCCCTCCCGGGTACATCCTTGGAAGTAGTGCTTGAGACGGTGCCCATTCACTTTGAGGAGCTTTCCATCCCCGGGCCCCTCCACTTCAATAGCCCCATGAGTAAACACTTTCTTGACGGTGTAAGGTCCAAACCATCTGGACCTCAACTTGCCCGGAAAGAGCTTAAACCGGTTTTGGAACACAAGAACTTTATCACCTTCCTTGAAAACTCTACGGTTTATCATCCCATCATGCCATCTTCTTGTTTTCTCTTTGTAGATGGAAGAGTTTTCATAAGCATCTTGGCGAATTTCTTCAAGTTCTTGTAATTGAAGCTTCCGGTGCATACCACTCTCATCTTGGTTTTGATTGAAAGATTTGATAGCCCAATAGGCTTTGTGCTCAACCTCCACGGGGAGGTGGCAAGCCTTGCCATAGATGAGGCGGAATGGGGACATGCCAATGGGGGTTTTGAAAGCGGTCCTATATGCCCACAATGCATCAACTAGCCTCTTACTCCAATCCTTTCTATCCGGATTCAACGTCTTTTCAAGTATTCCTTTAATTTCACGGTTTGAGAGTTCGGCTTGCCCGTTTGTTTGTGGGTGATAGGCCGTGGAAATTTTATGATTCACCCCATATCGTTTGAGAAGGCCTCCAATCACTTTGTTGCAAATATGGGTCCCCCTATCACTAATGATAGCCCTTGGAAAGCCAAACCGAGAGAATATGTAACACCCGGAAATGTACCCTATTTTTCTAGTAGAAATATTTTACGAAATCTTTTCAGCGAATTTAAGTTTTAAATTAGCTTTTTATGTTTCGAGTCGAATTTAGAATTTCCGAGTTCGTATTTGGAATTTCTGTGAGATTCCATGAAAATCCCGTTTTAAGGCGAGTTTGACTTTTCTTGAATTTTAAGTCGTCTTTGACTTTTCTTGAAATTTTAAGTCGTCTTTGACTTTTCTTGAATTTTAAGACGTCTTTGAATTTTCTTGACTTTGGAACCGTCTTTGACTTTCGTTGACTTTTCCACTTACTCACCCTATATATACTCCCTCATAACCTAACTCCCTCACAACTCAATCTCTTTCTTCTTCCTCATACAAACCACCAAAACTAGCCTCCATATTTGCTCAAGTCTTAATATCGATCCTACGCCTTCATTTCTTGCTCAAATTCACGTAAGTTCGTCTTATTCTTCCCCTCTCATCTTCCTCTATCCGTATTGGTAATAAAATCACAGTCTTTCTCGCTTTTTAAATAATCCGTCTTTCTCAAGGTGAAAGATATTCATCTTTTATTATCTAATGGTTTGTAGGTGGAGACTAGGAAAGCTTAGTAACCGTTTAAAGACGCGAAAAGGTAACGGTGAAGGGTTACTCGATATCATTTACGTGTTTTACATGATTTCCATGTTAGAGTTCGTATTTAGAATACATTTAGAAAGCCTAGGAATTATGATATTGATGATGATTGTTATTAGTTGATGATTGTTTATGATAAATATTGATTGTTGATAGTTAATAGAAGTAGTTTATGAGAATTGAAAATAAAAGGATTGAATTTATCTTGAAAGTTCACGGGTGACTTGGTAACACATCTCACGGTCGTGAGATGTAAGTCACGGTCGTGAAACCCCATTTCACGGTCGTGAAACCCCATTTCACGGTCGTGAAATACAAGTCACGGTCGTGACTTGTGCAGTTTCACTGCACTGACCCTTTTTGGTAGAATGATCATATCTCCTTCGTTACTTGCTTGTTTTGGGCTTGTGACCACTCGTTGGAACCGTAAGAGGATAAGCTATCACCTCGATTTGGAATTTCTGCATTCCCATGTCTAGAACTCTAGTTATGACAGTTTGAAGTGAACCCTTGTTTAAGTTAGTTTCCAAACTTGTTGTTTTGGAGAGTTATCTATGTTTCCTATTTATTATGCTTCTTAAACTTGGTTTAATGCTTATGTATCATGTATTGATTCATGTTTTGGATATATGATATTCTCTTTTGCTTGTATCACATGTTTTGTGACGGTTTTTGGTATGTTCCCACTTTGAGTCGGTTTTTACAAATGAGTCGGTTTGAGCACTATTTTGTATTGTGCTATGTATTCTCATTCCCTGGGCTACCTTCCCGTTCGTAAGGCTGGAATGTCGGAACGGAGAGGTATCCTACTGCTTAAATGCATGTGTTAGTGGGCATACGACGACGTTGTTGGGAGTTGAACGCTATGCGTTGTTCGACCCGGCCGGCAAATGTTGTATACTTGCGAGGTGGTGTTATTTGCATGTAGCGTACCGCTTGTTATGAGGCTTGAGCTCTTTTCCGCCTCTTTCGTGAATTGATCTACCGAATTTGGGGTACTCGGCATTTATTATTATAAGCCCGAGTCTTGGATGCGAAATGCTTTATCGCATGTCGAATCGGAACATGCTTTATTCCGAGAGTCTGGCCAGATTTAGACTAGGAACGTATTATTATCGTCGTCCTACCAGGAGGAAATTAGTCTACATACGCGAAATGCTTTATCGTGTATGCGTTCCGGGAAATGCTTTATTCCGTGGATGCCTTTTAATCATACTTGCCATGTACACGATGCTAGTGCGTTTCATTTACCGTGAGAATTGTCGTCTTTGTGTCGTTGTCTTTGAATGCGTGATTTCATGATTGTATTCATGGTCATTGCATGACTGACACCGTCATTGTCTTGGTTCGTGAATGGATGATAAAATGTTGGATATTATGTGATCATCGCATGACTTGACTGGTTTGTCTGTCGAGTCTCAATCTTATCAATCTTATACCGCTAACGGTGAGATGCAAGCCCTAGTGAGCGTATTCGGTTGCCTAAGAGTGTCTTCCCGAGTCTTTGAATAACATGATGGATTCGGATTTGTGCCTCTTATGCTCTTATCAGTATCTATAAAATTGCCTATCTATTCTTATCGTATCTCACATGTATATCTATATATGCATGCTTTACTTTCGTATTTCCTTATATGTACGTTAAAGGTGATATGGCTGGGAGAACCCGGTGTTACTCCCCACTGACTGTGGCGTTCATGTTTTTCATGAATGAACAGGTTGCTTGCTTGGATGCCTTTTTGGATATGATGTTTTAGGGTTCGGGTGTGAGCTAGCGGGCGTTGTCCTTGGATGAAACACCTCTAGACGTTGTTTAGCTAGTTGCTAAATCGATTAGAGAAATACCCCATCTATTTCGAAAATACCCCATCTATATTGTAAGATCACTTTTACTTGTTAACCTTTTGGAGAGACTTCGTCTCTTGATGTAGTATAATTCGTACTTTAGTTTGTAATATATGACACTCCTCGTATTCTTTCCTTGCATGTATAAAAGTTTTTTTTAAAACTCCATATTCCGCTATATAATTCACATGCTTGTATGTTTTATCTTTCCGCATTCGCGAGGGTTGTCACAGTTGGTATCAGAGCTTAATCGCTCCCGACGCACACACGTGAACCCTAAACTTAAACTACTTGACCTTGAAATAATAAATGAGAGATGGGTAGAAATTAAGGACTTTACTTGGTAGTCTTGGTGTACTTGATGGTTGTTAGGTTCTAACTTGTTTGTTGATTGTGTTGAGTGATGTTATGTTTGTTTGTATCTACCGTCTTAAGGTGGATCATTGTGTTACCTAGAAGAAGTATACTCTACCGGAGATTTGAAGATTTACTAGCCTAAGTGAATTGTATTTCTTCCTCATCTTTGAATTCTCTCGTCCTTATTGTTTTATGCTCTCTTCCTTCTATCTAAATGCTTCTTCATCATCTAACTTCTTTTCCCCTTGGAAATTACTCTTGTTACTTTCCTCCTCTTTATCAATTTGTACCATCAACTTCCTTATGTGACCTTTTGTGGACACCTTACCCTTTAGTTTGTGGCATATTGTACTTGGTTGGAAGAATTTTAGACTTTGTGGACTATTAGTGTTTGTTAGAATGAACTTGTGATTTGAGGAAAATGATATAGATCTAATTTCACCCTATGGTGGTGAGAGATGGTATCCTTGAGGAAAGTGTGGTAAGGTATGTTAAATGATCTTAATGCTTGATGCTTGCCATGACTAATGTGTAGATAGTTCATGGTATTTGATGGTGTAAGGTTGAATGAGTTGGCTAGGACTTCTAAACTCATTAGTAAATTAGTCTTTTGGACTTAGAAGTTTAGTATTGTTTGGAAGAGCATGCTTATGATAGGTCTAATTGGTGTAAATAAGAAGTTTTGAATGATAGCTTGAGGTGCGAAATATTATTGAGGTTAAGTGACGTCTTGTGGTTTCCTATTGTGTGTTTGTGAGTATAGGCTTGGTGGGAAAAGCATCTGGCTATAGTTCTTGGATTTAAAGATATGATCTTATCTTATGGTATCGGAGACTTGTTGAAGTAGTAAGGTTTCGTTGTAAGTTGAACCATATTACTTGAGGATTATAGATATGAGCGAGATTCGATGATGTAATCTATGATGGAAATACCTTGGGACGTTAATGATGATGTTTGACTTGAGGTTGTACTTTGTTAATAATGAACTCGTGGGCTATATGATATTGATGATGACGTTTTGTTCGGTGTTCTACCTTGTGGCCGTAGGAGTTGAAAAGAGATTGGTATGGAGAATTCCTTATTGGTTCTTCGGTTTTTGAAACGTTTGGGAATGTGTCAAATTATGGAGTTGAGAGAATGTTATTATGCTTGAGCTGCAATTACGCAATTGGGAATCCGTGTTATATGAAAGGGTGGATGAATTGAGTTGTAATTGATTTGTTAAATCTAGGTGTACCTTACTTTGATGATCGTGGTACGATGGTCCCTTGTAAGAGACCTTTGTTATTGAGATGATTTGCTTTGCTATCGCCTTAAGTTTGAAAGGAGAAAGTTTGTGGATTAAACCTTAAACCATTACTCGTGCCATCATTCCTTTTCATTTCCATTCTTGAATGTTTTTGTCAAGATTGATCTTTAAGAAATTACAAGCTCGTACTGTCTTTCTTACTCAGATATCTCATAACTCTACTATCTGCTTTGTCTCTTCCTCAACCTCGTTTTCTTTTCTCGCCTTCGCCTTTTTCATCTTATCGTAGTCTTTAATGACGCTTCCTAATGTTCCTTGTATCATGTTCTTTTATCCCTACTCTTTTGAGAGGTAGTTTTCTTATTAGCTATCGTAAGGGTTAGTAGGTGTGTTTTGAAGAAGTTTCGAATATGGTACCTAACCGTCCTATTAATCTAGTTTCATGTTTAGATGATTATAAGGATTTGAGGATAGCTTAGGATGAAAACTCTCCTAGTGGTTTTAGACTATGAAAGCTTAATGTTGCAATATCGTTTTGAGGATCGAATTGAAATAAGCATAATGATAGTTGGTAGTTGTGGTTAAGAATTTTAGTGGTTCTTTAAATGTTACATGGAAAAATTGTTGTCTTTAAATGTTGGACCCTAACGGGAATAAATACTTTGTGGAATTTGGATTGGATGACACAACTTGAGGAATATTGTCATGAGCGAAAACCGATGTATTGAGAGTTTGGAAGAGCTAAATAAATTGATTTACGGTCGCATTGCCCTATGATTGGCAAAAGTTAAGTGAAATGAGATTTTGTGACTAATCTCTTTTGAGGTTTGTGATTTAACTTTTGAAGATGAGAAGGTTCATTGTTAATAGTTGAAGGGTAATGAGTTTTGGAATAAATGGGATCAAAGGATTTCATGGTAAGTCTCTTTTACCTTGTGGTTGTTAGCGGTTTTGTTTCCCTAGATATAAATATTTTGTTGGTGGTTTCTAATAAGAGTTTTGATGGAGCTAAGAAGATTAGAGTACGCAATGAATTTTCATGTGGGTGGTTAGTTGTGGAGTCTACCGTGCCGATGGACCTCAGCAGATTCTAATTGGATTCGAATAATTGGGATTTGTTACTCGAAGTTTTGTGATTATGGAATATTTTTGTAGAATTCTGATGATTGAAAATGATGAGTTGTAAATTGGGTAAACTGTATTCTCTTGAGGATTTGGTTTATTAGTAGAGTAAGTGATGTCGAATTCTTGTAGAACTTCCTGCCGACTTCATCGTGGTTCTTCATATCCCTAAGAGTTCGATTTGTTTCGTTTTTGCATGTTTTGTATATATTTTGTTATCGTGATTTGTGAACTTTAAGTTCGAGTCGCTCTATGTACGTGTAATGTCTTGTTATTTGATTTTATCTTTGATAAAACTTTCAAATTTCCATATTATATTTCTAATTTAACGTTTCAAAGAAGTCTAAAAATGGTTTGTGTACCCTCTTTTTGGAGAAAATGGATTTCTTTTGCTTTTATATTTGGATTTTGGGTTGGTTGGATGTTTGCACTTGTTATTGGAGACGCGTCTGATAACTAGTCCTGCACTTACTAACGTTGTTTTGAATTTCGATTTCACTATTTCGACATTGTTTTGATTTTGGATAATTAGAGTTCTCGTTCGCGACGGGCACTCTTGTGATTCGTAAATAAGTTTCGCACTTATGAAGAATTTTCCTTAAACCATTTTCGAGATGAACCTCGTTTCATAAATGTTTTCCCTTGTAAAAGTTTTCGTATTAATTTTGTAAACCGATTCTTATCTTTGATACTTTTGTTTTCTACTCTCAAGTTTCGAGGACGAAACTTTTTAAAAGGAGGGGTGATTGTAACACCCGCAAATGTACCCTATTTTTCTAGTAGAAATATTTCACGAAACCTTTTCAGTAAATTTAAGTTTTAAATTAGAATTTTAAGTTCCGAGTCGAATTTAGAATTTCCGAGTTCGTATTTGGAATTTCTGCGAGATTCCATGAAAAAGCCGTCTTAAGGCGAGTTTGACTTTTTGGTTGACTTTTCCTTACTTATACTCTAATTCCCTTAACCTAATTCATTACTCAAAATCAAACACAACTCACTTCCTCTTTAAGAAATCTCAAGCTAGCCTCCCTCTTCATTTTTCGATCTTTGATTCACCGTAACTTTTTCGTTACTCGATAGAATTCACGTAAGTTCGTCTTATTCTTCTCCTCTTACCTTCCTCTATCCGTTTTGATATTAAAATCATCGTCTTTCTCGTTTTTTAAATTATCCGTCTTTCTCTAGGTGAATTATATTCATCTTTTATTATCTAATGGTTTGTAGGTGGAGACTAGGAAAGCTTAGTAACCGTTTAAAGACGCGTAAAGGTAACGGTGAAGGGTTACTCGGTATCATTTACGTGTTTTACATGCTTTAATGCTAGGATTCGTATCTAGAATACGATTAGAAACTTAGGATTCATGTTATGGATGATGATTGTTGTTGGTTGATGATTGTTGATGATGAATATTGATTGTTGATAGTTATTAGAAATGAATTATGAGAATTGGAAATAAAAGGATTGAATTTATGTTGAAGGTTCTCGGGTGACTTGGTAACACATCTCACGGTCGTGAGATGTAAGTCACGGTCGTGAAACCCCATTTCACGGTCGTGAAATACAAGTCACGGTCGTGACTTGTGCAGTTTCACTACACTGACCCTTTTTGGTAGAATGATCATATCTCCTTCGTTACTTGTTTGTTTTGGGCTTGTGACCACTCGTTGGAACCGTAAGAGGATAAGCTATCACCGCGACTTGGAATTTCTGCATTCCCATATATAGAACTCTAGTTATGACCGTTTGAAGTGGACCCTTGTTTTCGTTGGTTTCCAAACAACATTGTTTTGGAGAGGTGAACTATGTTTTTATTCCTTATGCTTCATAAACTTGTTCTAATGCTTATGTATCATGTATTGACTCATGTTTATCATATTTAAACTTATATGATTCCCTATTCTCATGTTTTGTGACGGTTTTTGGTATGTCCCACGTTGAGTCGGTTTTTACAAATGATACGGTTTGAGCACTATTTTGTCTTGTGCTTTGTACTCTCATTCCTTTGGCTACCTTCCCGTTCGTAAGGCTGGAATGTCGGAACGGAGAGGTATCCTACTGCTTAAATGCATGTGTTAGTGGGCATACGACGACGTTGTTGGGAGTTGAACGCTATGCGTTGATCGACCCGGCCGTCAAATGTTGTATACTTGCGAGGTGGTGTTATTTGCATGTAGCGTACCGCTTGTCATGAGGCTTGAGCTGTTTTTCCGCCTCTTTCGTGAATTGATCTACCGAATTTGGGGTACTCGGCATATATATTTTATAAGCCCGAGTCTTGGATGTGGAACGTCTTACCACGTGTCGAATCGGAACATGATTTATTCCGAGAGTCTGGCCAGATTTAGACTAGGACCGTATTATTATCGTCGTCCTACCAGGAGGAAATTAGTCTACATATACGAAATGGATTGAATCGTGTATGCGTTCAGGGAAGGTTTTACTCCCGTGGATGCCCATAATCATACTTGCCTTGTACACGCTGCTAGTGCGTTTCATTTACCGTGAGAGAGGTCGTCGTCGTGTTGTCGTCTTTGAATGCGTGATTTCATGATATTATTCATGGTCATTGCATGATTGGGCACCGTCGTTCGTGATTGCGTGATTTCATGATATTATTCATGGTCAGTGCATGATTGGACACCGTCAATGTCTTGGTTCGTGAATGGATGATAATATGTTGGATTTATTGTGATCATCGCATGACTTGACTTGGTTTGTCTGTCGAGTCTCATTCTTATCAATCTTATACCGCTAACGGTGAGATGCAAGCCCTAGTGAGCGTATTCGGTTGCCTAAGAGTGTCTTCCCCGAGTCTTTGAATAGCATGATGGTTTCGGATTTGATTTCCACATGATCTTATCATTATCTATAGAATTGCCTATCTATTCTTATTGCAACTCACATGTATATATATATGCATGCTCTACTGTTGTATTTCCTTATATGTACGTTAAAGGTGATATGGCTGGGAGAACCCGGAGTTACTCCCCACTGAATGTGGCGTTCATGTTTTTCATGAATGAACAGGTTGCTTGCTTGGATGCCTTTTTGGATATGATGTTTTGGGGTTCGGGTGTGAGCTAGCGGGCGTTGTCCCTGGAAGATTAACCTCTAGACGATTTTAGCTTATTTGCTAAAAACTTGTTCTTTGTTAACATTTTGAGAGACCCCGTACTCTGGTTTGTATTTCCTTACCTAGTTGTAATATTTTGACACTCCTCGTGTTATATAACTTGCATGTTTAAAGGTTTTTAAAACTACCTATTTCCGCATTATAATTCACATGCTTGTTTGTTTTATTATTCCGCATTCGCGAGGGTTGTCACAGTGTGTCAATGAATTCTTATTCTTTCTATATTAGGAAGGTAATTTATGATTAATTTGATTACCAATGAGATTATTGTCCACTTGTCATCCACTAAGTGGAACTACAAATCGTTTCTCACTATTATCTTAGTCTTTGTGTCAAAATAAAAGGACAACAATTCACTGAGACAGAGGGAGTAGCTTTATTGTGACTAAATCGATCGTCAAAGTACTCAAAATCATAATATAATTTTTTGAAAAAGTGAGAAAATTTACCTTAAAACTCATGATTTTTAAAACAAATGGAAAAAAAGTATATAAGGTAACCTATATATAAAGGTAATGATAAATACAACCCACTGGGTTGTATTGAAGAGCCTAAAATAGGAAATAAAAGCTTATATTTAATATTAATGGCACCGATATACGCGTAATTTTGTCAAACATACCTAATTTATTTCCACTTTAAGTAATTCATTTAATGCTTATATACAACCCAGTGGGTTATATTTATCATTACCCTTATATTTAAACTTTAATATAAAGTGAGTTAGGAGCATTTAAAATTGAACTTTTTCAACGCCATACTTTGCAATAGAAATATAGAAAAAGACAAATAAATACGAGTATGGAGTATTAACTCTTCAAAAACAATCCAAAACTGATTTTGGAACAAATGTTGGATTTCTACCAGATGCTTTCAAACCTTAACAACTCCAACGAAAGTCAAATGTTTGGTCATAAAAGTGCCCAACAACTTGGTAAGAGTAATCTACTTTCTGCACTCATGGCTAGTAAAAATGGAGTAAAAACGCTAGGAGAAGCAAGCAACAGCCTCTCATTATACACTATTATCACATTTACTGTCTGAAGTCATAATACGACATTACTATCAGAAGAAAGCTTGATAATCATGGTCCTGTATAGGGAAGATGAGTCATTGTTCGACGACTTCTACCTTTGGAACGTACGTCTGGAGAAAAACCATCCACCAATAATAAAGATGAGTTTCAGTAAAATCATCTATGAAGGAAAAATTAACCTAATTCAACCTAAAACAAATATTAAAATCTTCAAGTGAACATAAAAAAAAAAAAAAGAATCGCAATAAAAAAGCTCAAGAACAGAGTGATCTGATAGAGGAGGAAAATCTGTTATCACCTTTGTCCTTTGAGTAATCTGTTAGCAACGAATCTACAAACCAGCAAAAGTCCAAAACCAATAATTAGTGAAAGAGAATACCAATTAAACTGAGAAATTTAACTATATAAACGCTATAAGTGGCTATTTCGGTGCTCCATTCCTTAAACATCAGTCAAATGGCGATTAGTTAAGACAAAAGGTTAGAAATTAAATTGAAATCATATGCTAATATAGCAGTCGATTAAATAATCAAATAGAATATTTATTTTTAAAAAACCGTGTCACTGAAAACTAAATCTCACCTTTCCCTTGGCAAATAGCACAATATTGGTGGCTGGATATGGAACGTTGGCTTCAATGGATATGATACTGCCGGAATGGAATGCTATCATACTGCCGGAATTGTAGGAGTGCTAGTCTTATACTGCCGGAATTGAATGTCATCATAAGGAATGGTTATTAATTATTCCGTATTATTAACCTCAATTAATGTAGACGTTTTTTCAATTTGTAATTAAGAATGTGAAGATGGGAAAATAGTACTAAGAAAACAATTTGTAATAAATATGGAGTAATAAATGCGGAGCAGGTAAGATGATAGGAAAAGCAAGAGTCGGAGAAACTCAGAAATCTGAGCGCTCCGGGTGAAGGAATTAAGCAGGGAAGAGGAATGGGGAAAAGAGCATTCATGATTAATATTTTTTATTGTTTTTATGTGTTGGTAAAGCGTGGATTATGGGGAATGCTTGTAGAGCCATATAGTCAAATATTATACTGCCACGTGTATTCATTAGTTTTGCCTTTTTATTATATTTATAGATTATCTTAGATATAGGATTTAAAAAAGTGTATTATAATAGGTGTAAGTTATCAAATTACCTTTTTTTTTATTGGCAAGAAATGACAAAAAGTGGACCAACGTACCCTCGTTATAATATTTTATTTACACAAAATGCCATCACATATTCATTCACTTTATACTCACAAAAAAGTAAGGGTATATGAGTATTTTTAACATTATTAGGTGAATTTTCTAGAACTTGTGTCCGAGCCACAAGTATATTGGATTGGATTGGAGGGAGTATATTATTATACTTCCTCCATTCTCATATGATGTACCCATTTTGTGAATATATGTGAGGTATATTTTAATAAAATGATAACATTATAGGAGAATGGAGTAAGTATCACATTAGATACAGGGAACATAACTCTTATTCAAGTGATAACCCTTACAAGACGGTTAAAATCTACATGTGTATCACGGCAAAACTCAACTCTTTTGTTGTCAAAATATCGTAAGAGTTTGAAATTCTTAATATACTCCTAGTTTATTCAACCCAAGACAAAATTTCCTAATATTACATGTAAAACGAGAAATCTTTATATACTCCTAGTTTATTCAACCCAAGACAAAATATCTAGTCTAATTGATAAAACGAGAAATATTAGGAAATTTCCTAAACAAACTAAATAACAAATGACATGAAGTATAAAATGGTTCATGTTTCGTTTCGTTTCAATGAACTAAATAGCCCCATTGTTCATGTTTCGTTTCTTTTCAATGATTCTTTGCTTCTTCGTCTATACAATTTTAAGGCACAAATTCCAAACAAATGTCTTTCGAGAGACTTTTTTCTAATAATCTATTGAGAGACCATTTTACAATTAAAATAAAGACGAAATTATAAAATGGTTCGCTAGTAAAAATGATTAGTCTTCGATAAAAAGGTAGGTTCATTATTAAAACGTATAATAAATATAAAATTTATTTTTGAGCTAATATTGAAAAAATTTATCTCTTAATAAATTATTAAGTGCTCGTTTGGTTGACACACTTTAAAAAGGGGTGCATTAAAAAATCACATGAATTGGGAAAAAAAGAGTTGTTTATTTACCCAAAATTACGTGAATTGTATTTTTCTAGGCATTGTCAATTCCTTATAAGAGACGAGTTTAATCACCTACCCCCGTACGTAGGTTGAAGCTTCCGTATCAATTCAACTTTTGAATGCCAACCAAACATGTTTTGGACATTTCACATGAATTTCCAATGTGTGTGCTTTGTAATAACAAGAGAATTGATTCCCGTATGACACCTAAACGAGTAGTGTGTGGTTAACTAATTAATTGTAGTAAACTTTAATATTTCTTTTGTCTGACATACAAAATCTTAACATATCTTAATTCTTTTATTGCTGATTGCTTTTTGTTACTTACACCATCTCAAAGATTTACTCTCCAAAAAAATCTCAAAACTTTTGAATTGTTCACTCCTATTCTCAAGTAGGGAGAATTAAAAAAACAAGGAGCTTTCTATAGAGAGAAGATTAGAAAAAACTATTGGAAAAATTAGTAACATGTACGCTGCTGAAAGTATGTTACACCCCCATATAAAGAGTGCTTATGTCAATTCTCTACATCGCTGTGAGATTTTTGAGAACGGTATGTTACTATCCTCTACTCTTTATACATTTTCTGTTTTTTTACTCCGTACGGAATATGAATGCCTATCATTATATTAACATTTTTTCGATGATTTTTGGTTTTAATTATTCTCTTTTAGACATTTTTTTCCTGTCGTTGATGGTAATTTTCCATCCTTGGTACTAATTAAAAATACACTTGGTAATGATATTTACGTTACTATTGTACCTGTGAATAATGCATTAATCTTTTAATGTTTAGTCATGCATCTCTTCTTGCTTGATTTAAATTTATGAATTAGTATTTTCATTTATCCTTGATGGTTAGTGTGTGAATTTTCAAACAAAATAATTAAACTAGCGATCTATTGTAGAGTATGTTCCAGAGAAAATAAGAACAATTTTCCATCTAACCACATCCCCTATTAGCTGGATACTTGGATCAGTCAATTCTGTTGAAATTTGTTTCCTTGATTGTGTGCTTAAGTTTAGGATATTAAAGGTAGAAAATCGTCGGATTCTTGTGTTAATTTTGGCCAATAAACACGCTCCCATTAAAATTTATAGATGGGTTTGACACGCACTCACAAAAAGAGGAGATATACTCTTCATAAGTCCAAAAAATGCTCAACTTGAAGCCAATTGGTTTAATGTGAAAGACTTCATGACACATTTATTTGGGTGCAATTTATGTCCCATTTTTCCTTCTTTTTTTCCCACTGTTGTGGTATGATGACTCTAATCTTATTTACTAAAAGATTAAGTCATTAAAAAAATTTATGTGAAATACATTAGCTTAAATATGAAAGCTAATGATAATTAAGTGTATACCGTTAACTTATAAAATTAATGATAATTTCTTTCATTAAACTGTTATTTTCATCTTTTTTATCAAACAATAATATTTTCAGTATATACTAATCTATCATCTTATTTTGTTAAAAAAAAAAATACCGAGTATATTGGTAAGAAGCAAAAAATTGCTAACTCTTTCAATGGTATTATTGTTAGAGAATAATTAAATACATAGTGCTTATAAAAGAAATTTGTAGACAATTGTTATTAGGTTCGTGAAAAGAAAAATATCTTTAAATTATGAAAAATTTATAAATTGAACCAATTAACTTTGTGGTAAAAAGTATATTTCAATCAAAGAACACACCAGAAAACATTAAATAACTCACTTGATTAAGTTTTCTTTTCTCAAAGCAAAATACAAGGAAGAGAAATGTGAACAGTTAACGAGGGACTAATTTTAGATCTATAAATAACATACTCAAAATAATATAAAAAAAACTATACATATACAATGTGCATGCATTGCACGGGTCTATACTAATATATATTAAACTCATGAGGTTGGGGTCTCAGTCAATGCTAGATCCAGAAAAATTTATCTTCGAGATCCCGATGAAAATGTAAATGCTTTTTCACAAAATATATCTTTTTTATCCTATAAATTGGAATAAATACACACAAAAGTTTTTATATTTGTTGTCTCGAGAACCTGGATACACATGGATCCGCCAAGGGAGGCACACACCAATTAGGAGGAGAGAGCTCTTATTACATAACCTTGAGTTGAATAATTCTACTCCGTTCTAGTTTGTCAATATGGGATACTCATACCCTAAAGTTTAAACCATATACATGTGAGATCTTGTAAATGGGTGGTACAATTTAGGCCATATAAAATAAAGAACAAATACATCCTTATCTAATTGACATATAAAAGCCAATTTAAAACATTATACACATGTTATGATTGTAGTCATGAACTGTACTACCACATTAAGTTCATTAACGAGTCTAATCGTAGTTCGTCTAATATGATGCTTTTTCCTTGCAAACAAACTTTCTTATATGCACGAGATATACTGTATGATAAAAAAATAATGGTTCCGGGCATCTGTTTATATGTTATGCGCCATGTATTATTTGAGGCAAATAATAAAAGTGCCCCTAGGGCACTCACTATGCTAGTAAAATAAGGAGTTAATGTAATATGTTTTTTGGTATAAGAAATATAATCCCAACAAAACACTTTCTATCAGCAATTGCTCACATATTCCACATTCATTAAACACCCCACAACCATGTCCCACTTTCTTCCTTTATTCTCAACATATCTTTCACCGTTAAAAATATTCTTGTTACCACGTTTGGCAACAAAATTGTACCAAAAATAAGCGAAGTTGGTCCTCAATATATGACGTTTTTTTTATTTGTGTTAAATGTGCAGGTTGTCGAAAAACAACATTAAACATCGAAGAATGTCGGCCGAGTATTCAAAGTCTACGAAGATGGTGCAAAATAACATCAAGATCTTGTTACACAGAAAATATAAAACAAAGAAGTTTTGTTAATAACCCTATCATTATTGAAAGGAAGCAGCTAGAAAAAAGAAGAGTTTTAAGGAGACTAAGTAGACCGTTCACGCTTGATACTAGTTTCAGAAATGACGACGATAAATTTTCAAGGTTCTTTAACCATATACCAAAGCAACTAGAAGCTTTTTACCGTTTTTCTCGACCTCATACTATTATTGGCACGGTAAGTTTTTTTACTTCATTTCTTAGGATAGT
Source organism: Heliosperma pusillum (assembly GCA_022085475.1). NCBI lineage: Eukaryota > Viridiplantae > Streptophyta > Magnoliopsida > Caryophyllales > Caryophyllaceae > Heliosperma > Heliosperma pusillum. The sequence continues at coordinate 40,046 of JAIUZE010031571.1, read as the reverse complement.
TTTTTTTTTTATTTGAAAATGAGTTTGATTGATCTAATAAGTGGTACGGAGTTTTTTATTCTCAAAATTGAGTACCACTATAGCTTATCGTTTTGTGTTTCGTCTTACTTTCTAAGGAAGTTTTGCTTATTTTGCAGCTCATAGGTGTAACATCAGTTTCACTTCTTCCATTAGAGTCAATGTCCGATTTATCCCATAAATTCTTTGTGGGATGGTTGAAGGTATAAAGCAGTATCTTAATTTAGCATACTATTAAGTCTCAATATTTTTTTCTAATTCATATAATTCTCTTTGATGTCACAGACATTGGTGCCTGCTATATTGATGAATATTTATGTTGTTGGATTAAATCAATTGTTTGATATAGAGATTGATAAGGTATTGAAACAGTTTTCATGTTTTTATAAAAATAATATTTCATTGTATAGTCATACTCAATAAGTCACTATTAAAATTGTATTGTATGTAAAACAGCAAAAGTAATTACTATGACCTTCCCTTAACATATATGGTTACTTTTTTTTCCAGGTTAACAAGCCAAACCTTCCACTTGCTTCAGGTGAATTTACTATGAGAATTGCATCAACAATTGTATTCACATGTTGCATATCTGTAAGTCCCTTTAAAAGTCTTTTTCTGGGGGGGGGGGGGGGGGGTTGCTCCTCTTGCAATTATATGTGTGATGAATTTCAATGATAATTGATTAATATCACTCAATTATCATTATTTGAATAGTATTTAGAATAATCTTATTGTACGATAGTCTAATTTGTAAATTTTGGATAGTTTATTTAATTAAGTGATTCTTTCTCAACAATGTCGTGTACCATTTCAGAGTTTCGCTATTGGATTTGCTTCTCAGTCTCCACCATTAATTATGGCCCTTGTTATATGTTTTTTCCTTGGGAGTGCGTATTCAATAAATGTAAGTTTACTCTATACAATTTTTTATATTGTATCGTTTAAATTAAGTCCTTATCACAAATATCTCGAATTGGTTGGTACTGCAATTGTGACTTAATCGACAGTGAGGATAAAAAACACAAACTGGTCACTAATGGGATAATCTCATGTAACAGATTTGGTATTTATGAGACAACGGTATTATTAGTAATCAGCTATTACATTTTGTGAAGTTTAAGATGTTTGTAAATTTAATCGCGAGTTCAACTTTTAAAATGTGCAGCTTCCATTCCTAAGATGGAAAAAACAACCATTTCTTGCAGCGTCTTGCATTGTTATTGTGAGGGCTATGACACTACAGGTTGCTTTCTTTATTCACGTCCAGGTACGACCATATGGACAACTTCTCTTTCAATAAACACTATAAATTACCCTTCTTTATGGCATGTACGGGAATTTATGCTATGCGAGGTCCGGTTCGAATCGAAAAAACTAGACGGGAGTAAATATATTAGGGTAATAGTCATCCATTTATAGAATTTATGCCTCATTTTGCGCAATGTTGTTTATTAAAAGACCTATTGTAATTAAGTTTGATTTTTAAAAAACCATGAGATTGAAATTTATAAACTCATGACTCATTATGTTATTTTCTTTGAAAGATCAACTTCGCACTATTATCGTAGTAATATTATTTATGCTATCATCAAGGCCGACCTTATACTAGTGCAACCTGTCCAAATGAACAGGTCTCCAAAATCTTATGCAAAACGCATTTGTAAAGTAATTTTTTTTTAAAAAAATAGAAATATAAATGCTTTGGTGGTTCTCCTTCTTCAATTATGAAGAAAAACCTTCCATATGAGCTTTAATCAATTCCAAGTTTTCTTTATCTACGATCAACTTTCCCCCCAAAAAAGTAAAATTTCACCCAATTTGAAAGCAATTTTCCGTATTTTTTTAATTTTAATACTAATTACAAACTATACTTTAATAATAGGATTATTTCATAAGAATAATCCATCCTATTGGTGTCCAACTTATATTAATCTAACCTTCATATTAACTCACATTAATACAAACTATTAAACACTTTTCTCGTAATAGACTCGGGTGACTTGCTACCTTATTAACCGGTTGATGAGTATGAATGTATGAAAGTATGATGACTTCCTATTCTATCCCTAACAACACTTATACACTTCGCTCACAAACCCTCCATCTAACATATGTACTCAAATCCAATACTAGTATAAATTCAATCAACCAAATCATTTCACTAAGGCCCTGTTCTTTTGGGCTGAATTTTGCTAAACTTTTCTGAACTGAACTTATAGGAGCTGAACTGAATTTATAGGAGCTGAACTGAACTGAACTGAACTTATAGGAGCTGAACTGAACTGAACTGAACTTATAGGAGCTGAACTGAACTGAACTTATAAGAGCTGAACTGAACTTATAGGAGCTGAACTGAACTGAACTGAACTTATATGAGCTGAACTTTTCTTAACTTAATTTTACTTGATTGAATAAAATTTATAGAATCTAAAATTTACTAAACTGAAATTTATTACATAAGGTAAGATAATAACATAATTCCGATTTATATACATTGGTTTGTTCAAATACATTCGTTTGTTCAAATAGATTACTACGTTTACATCATCTTTATCTGTATGTTTATCTTTTGGAAATGGCTGTCATAAAAAAAATATACTCTAAAACATAAGGTAAGATAATAACATAATTCCGATTTATGTACATTGGTTTGTTCAAATAGATTACTACGTTTACATTACGATAAAAAAATAAATCACTTATTACACCGTTTTCTAACCATCTATTTCCATATCATCATCTTACTCATCACTTTCTTCTTCATTTTCACTATCACTCGTAACAATGAATCCATTGCCTCGCCAAATGTTTTTTATTATCTTGTTTCGTACCTTGAACATGGCTTTTTTCCGCTTATCATCAAACATGCCCAAATCTATTGTTCCTTGAATATTCAGGTCATGTTGTATAATAGGTATTCCAAGAGTATGCATCCTTATAAAATTATAGAGTGTGAATGTATAAACAATAATAGACATTTGATACTTTTGCGACATTCGGGGCATATTTTTTAACACCCACCTTTTTTTCAATTGACCAAATATCATTCCGATAATTAATGTCAAATGTTTTTATATCGGTTTTCATAAATAATATATTTCGTATAACTTTTCTTAACTTAATTTGTAAGAATTGAATTTTTCTGAACTGAACTTAACTGAACTTATAGGGGCTGAACTGAACTGAACTTATAGGAGCTGAACTGAACTGAACTGAACTTATAGGAGCTGAACTGAACTTATAGGAGCTAAACTGAACTTAAAGGGGATGAGTTTAAGTCCAAAAGAACAGTGCCTAAGTATGATAATATGATATATCAATTATCAAGTGAAAGTAATATAAGCATCGCCAATTGGGGGAAAAATTAGGAAATTAGGGTTTGGAGTAATTGGAGAAAAAAAGTTGAGAAGAGGCATGAAGAAGTGTTGATGAAGACTCGTCAGTCGTCGTCGGTGACACGGTGTATCGTACCCATGTAAGTCGCGTTGCCGTTGGTTAGTTGACGTCGAGAATACTTAGCAAGTTGGCGTTTGTTGCAGGTGGGTCGGTGACCTAGATATTAGTGAGGTAAAAAGTTGAAAAAATTGGGCAAAACCAAATCAACCCATTTTAGATGATATCAAACAATCAAACAATACATAAAACACATAACTTTCTGCAAAAATAAGAAAAACCTTGATTTTTTTCAAGTTTATATGATGTTAGGTGAGTTGGTACGGTCTTACATTTGATTAGGATAATGAACTAGTAGGATGTTTGCAAGTTTGAGTGAATTAAACATGGCTTGGTTAAGAAGAAGAATCTTGTTTGCAAAACAAAATTCAGAAACAAAAGTGGATAGTAATGAAGGAATAAGCAGGAAGAATGATAAAGATGATGAAGATGAATAAGAGGACCGGAAATAGCAGGTCACATTATTGGATAAGTGCAAGTTGGGAAGGTCGTGGGATGGTTTGTATTAATGTGAGTTAATATGAAGATTGGATTAATATAAGTTGGACACAAATAGGATGGATTATTCCTATGAAATAATCCTTAATAATAGTAGCATACAAAGTACAATTACAATGAAACCTTTGTAGGGTTACCCAAAATCATCAATCTCAGTATTAATATTTCCCTCAATTTCTCCAATTTGCCTTTTTATTTTTTTTTTAATTTGTTTAGTTGTGATTTCTCTACTTTCGAGAACGATCCTCTTTCAATAAGGTAAATTTTCATGAGATATTTCAATAAATATTCCACGAAGTACTCGTAAGTTTTTGGGTATATACTGAATTACCAATGTAGCATACTTTTTAACAAATTTGTTGATTATCTTCTCACAATATTGTAACTAATTTATTTATTTTTCTCGAAAGAATGCAAAAAGAGCTTCTTTGGTTATGTGAGGTTTTTAATCGTTAATTGTTTTTATTTATTTGGTTTCTGAAGCAATAAACATTTTTTGTGTGTTGAATAAAAACGACTGTATTTGTGTACGAAAAAAATTATTAGCAAATTGAACTTTGGTCACCATTTTTGGAGTTTGTACATGGCCACGAAAATCTTCCAGGCTATCATATTCAGTCTAAGATCAGTTCCATTATTTCTTTTTGGTTTACCTAATTACCTACTCTCGTCCATTTAAGAATATTTTAACTTTGCCTATGTTCGTTCAGCCTTACTTTTGATTGAGACTCAACCCTAACTAAAATACTATTGTTAGAGTAAAGTACAGTTTATTGTGTAATGTATACATATTGGAATAGTATATAACTCTTAATATATTAGGTTACCAACATAGAGTACTAGTTTATGTTTAGATCTACAAAGTTACTATATACTCCATGTCGTACTATCGCAATTGTTGGGAACACAAATCAATAATACAACTCCCACTTAATTAATTTCTTCTCCTCTATTAAATTTATTAGTTATAGATGTTAGTATAAACCTTGGATGCACCACAATCATTTTGGACTGAGGGTTATATTATCAATGTAAATGATATTTCATATATTTATTTACCATATGCAGAGATATGTGCTAGGAAGAGCAATCACATTGACTAAGCCAATAATATTTGCCACATCCTTTATGTGTTTCTTTGTCACAGTAATAGCTCTCTTCAAGGTATCCTATTTACTTTGTATGTTATACATTGAATAATAGACATTGCAAATATTATAGGGCATGTCATATTTGCTTTTGTGTATTGGTGTTACCTTTACGACAGGACATACCTGATATTGATGGCGATAGACATTTTGGCATCCAATCTTTCAGTGTTCGCTTGGGAAAAGAAAAGGTTCGTACGTCCAATAATCAATTTTTTCATAGTATTTACATGTGGGTTTGTATGAAACTAAAGTGTTTATTGATTGTGTCTTATTATGTAGCACAATATGGAGTTAAATATAAAATGGGAACTATCAGAAACGCGATTCTAAATGTGATTCCATGGCTGTCTAAAAATTTCGATATTGACATTTGAACGGCCACATAAAGTGGTTGTTATAAAGACACATCAAATCATGATATTGGTTGTTAAGGTCGTGATAATGGGGCTATTATATTTTTGATAATGCTTCACTATCCTCCTCTTCATCTTCCTCTGAATGTTTTTAGCACTATAAATTGATGTTGATTATATATAGATAGACACACAATTATGCAACAAGTATCAATAAGAAATCACAGTCAAGAATTCCATCGTATCAGGCTTTGGGACTTGGGGTGGGAAGATTACATGGGAACTTATAACTGTTGAAGTTGGTTTCGTGGAATTAACATTTCAACGTTAATACATACATTAATCATCATACCCTTTTGTCAAAAAGTACGTGATATTGCCACCAATATTAAGTTTTTGTATGACTTACGAACTTTGTGAATATATTTCACTAAATGTGTATTAAATAGTGTAAATTTGTTTTTACACATCATTATTGATATTTTTATGATATTATCATATCTTATTTGCTTGGCCTTAAGGTGTATAATTGCACTAATTTTTTCCCGTCACAGTTTTATAAAAAAAAAACTAAAATTTTACAACTTTTATAATATATGTAATTTTGAGATGATTATGATTATACCGATTTTGGGAACACATGATGTGGAAAATAAGTTTTTATAGGTGACTTGACTTATACAATCGTGTTTAATGTCCATTTCAAATTATCTTTAGACGACAAAAACTATGATTGGTGATAATCAACTATGGAAAAGCTAGATGGTACTTCAAAATTAATATTACTAATAATGAAATATGGTAGGAGAGATTCAATCTCCTCAAAATCTATACTCTATACTCTATACTCTATATCATCATTCAGTCTCCTCATAGTCTATACTATATACTCTATACCATCATTGTGAATAGTTATTCGCTACATGTGATGTAAATTATGAAGTTTATGTGGTAGATGGCAAAAAATATGATTGGTGATTGTCTACTGCTGAAAAACTAGCTGATACTAATTGTGAAATCTAGCATAGATATGATTCAATATATTTTTTTTAATATACATGAGGTTTTAGAAACCTTGACCATTAGCTAAGGCTAAAAAATCTGGGATAATGATAAATATTTTGAAGTATAAAACTTTATAAGCAATGGTTTAGGAAGGATCGTTCAACAAGCTTTGTCATGATGTTTTAAATATATAATGATCTTTATGGTGAGTTTGGGGCATGTTATATTATAAAGGATAGGTGGGATAAATTTGAGGTTATTTTCAGCTAGACATAGGCGACGAGTCTTAGTACCTTGAAGCCCAACTGGATGGATTAAAGAGTGATGTAAATGAAATTCAATTGGGAACAAGAGGATGGGTCGGACTTAAGGTGACGGCATGATGATCAACTCGATGAAGAGCAAAAATAGGCCAGTCTCAGCACAAGATAAAAAGTCTCCTCAAAGTCTATGTTCTGAATAAGAGTCAGACATTTTACCACTAGTTAGGTCCTGAACTTATCAATGTGGGATTTGTATCCGTATACAACCCTTTAAATCGACAGGATTATAATGAAATTTAACTTATATGATTAATAGTCATAAACAAAATTGCATAAGACGAAGGGATTAAGAAATAACCTTTAGTCCTTGCGATAAAGGCCTAAGAACAAATACCAAAATAGGTATTCTCCTAATCAAAACACCCTAGATGGAACAAGATATGCCTTGAGATTGCTAGAACTCTTGAGAAACCGTTTTCTCTATTTTTGTGAATTATGTGATGGTGGAGGCTCAACTTCTGATTAGGGTTCATTCAGATTCATAAAATAGGGAAACCAATTCCTTTATATATTCCCCTATCACAAGGTATCCTAGTGTAATTAGGAAAGGTATTTTCTTTCCTAAACACCCTCCATATGGCCGAAATTTTAGAGTATTATAATACTTTATTTTCGGTTCATATTTAGCTATTAATATATTGCAATTAATATCCGTATATTATTAATTATAAATATCCGTATATTTACAATTTTACTAATTCAACATATCAGTTTATATTTAATTTAGCTTGCAATATATATGACAATTAAATATAACCTTTTATATTTAATCGCGAATTACTGTTAATTCGGCTAAACAACATTATTTAATCTGTATTAAATAATTTTTTATCATCACATTGACTAACCGTTTAGTCAAAAACACTGACTAACCTTTTAGTCATATTATAAGGCATCAATATAATTATTTTCTCAAATAATCATATCTCTCGAACACATCCAATAGGTGTGACTTTTAGGGACCAGTTGATTACCGCCATCAGTATGACAATAACGTCAAACTTATCTAGCAAGCCAACCGTTATTGATAAACGTTAATCAACTGATTATTATACGAAGTATACCCTGTGAACCTACAGAGATTTATTTATGTTATTGCACTAACTGTGGAGGACACTGGCTCCAACAATCTCCCACTTGTCCGTACAAGTGTATGTGCGATAACCGATTCTCATATCCTATATAAATTTCTCCCACTCAATGTAAACCAATTTGCAAAGTCCGTATTTACAAAGGTCGTAGTTTACAAGTGATCTGTATCAAGAGTGGTTTTCCCGACTAGAGAGTAACTCAACTGATAAACGAATCTGTATTCGAGCATGGCCATGCATTTCAGTTACAACTCCTCGAGTGGCCCTGAGAAATGATATAACCTGATAAAGGTTGGATATTTTCTTCAACTCGAAACTTGCAGAAACAAGCGTAGTATGAAATGACCCAGTAAAAATCTACTTAGCCTCCTGTTACGGTCGACCATGAGAAAGAAACCAAAGTCATCCAAAAACTGCCTTAATCTCAAGAGACAGTCGATAGTCAAAAGAATCGACTCTAGGAACACTATGGATGTCCTAGCCACGACCTGGCACAAATGTTCCGTAACATCTAGGATTCCATAACGTCGTCACAAAACTGTCCTGCGAGGTATCAGTATATCCCGCATATGTGATCGATCAGTCAACTGTTTGACTTATGGCTCGTTGAACCCACCATCAATCGACGTCACAATATAATCACCAGAGTTATCAGCTCATGTAGGTGATTACGGACCAAAACATATATAAAGTAATTCAGTTCACTTTGTGGTGTTCAATGTTGTCTGTACAACCCACATGAAAAACAATATATCAAACAAAACGATGATTTTATTAATAGTTTTATGAAAAGATACAGATGTCTAATCCATAAAAAACAACTAATACAACTCAGGAACACGTTTGATTCCCATGGAAATAACGTGCCCTACATGCTTATCATATCTTAAAGGTTTAGTGAAAGGATCTGCAACGTTATTATCCGTGGCAATCTTATCTATCACTATCTCCCTTTGCTCCACATAATCTCGTATCATGTGAGTCTTCCTTTGTACATGCCTTGACTTGTTGTTGGACTTGGGCTCCTTAGCCTGGAAGATGGCACCACTATTATCACAATAGATGGTGATCGGATCATTCGAACTAGGAACTACAGTTAGTCCTTGTAAGAACTGACGCATCCATATATCTTCCTTCGCAGCTTCTGAAGCAGCATAGTACTCGGATTCAGTCGTAGAATCTGCTATAACGTTTTGTTTGGAGCTTTTCCAGCTGATCGCAGCGCCATTAAGAGTAAAAACGAATCCAGACTGAGATTTCGAGTCATCTCGATCCGTTTGGAAGCTAGCATCTGCGTAACCGATTGCGCATAGCTCAGTGTCACCTCCATAAGTCAATACCCAATCCTTAGTCCTCCGTAGGTACTTAAGGATATTCTTAACAGCCATCCAGTGTGCTTCACCTGGATTGCCTTGGTATCGACTAGTCATACTCAATGCATATGCCACGTCTGGACGTGTGCATATCATGGCATACATGATCGATCCTATAGCAGAAGCATAAGGAACCCGACTCATGCGCTCGACCTCTTCCGATGTCTTAGGTGCCTGAGCTTTACTCAGCTGCATCCCAGAAACCATAGGAAGGTTCCCCTTCTTGGAGTTGGTCATGCTGAATCTCTCAAGAATCTTATCTATATAAGACTCCTGACTTAGGGATAACATCCGTCGTGATCTATCTCTGTAGATACGGATCCCCAAAATTCTTTGTGCCTCGCCCAGATCTTTCATCTGGAAATGGTTCTTTAACCAAACTTTCACCGAAGTTAAGAGAGGTATGTCATTCCCAATCAAGAGTATGTCATCAACATACAATATCAGGAAGACTATCTTGCTCCCACTCGACTTGATATATAGACATGGTTCCTCGACCGATCGAGTGAAGCCATTCTCTTTTATCACTTGGTCGAAACGATGATTCCAACTCCGAGAGCCTGCTTAAGTCCATAGATGGAACGCTTAAGCTTGCATACTTTCTTAGGATTTTTAGGATCAATGAAACCTTCGGGTTGTACCATGTACAACTCCTCCTCCAAATAACCGTTTAAGAAGGCGGTTTTCACAGCCATTTGCCAAATTTCATAGTCATGAAAAAGCGGCAATCGCTAAGATTATCCGAATGGAACGCAGCATGACTACGGGTGCAAAGATCTCATCATAGTGCAAACCGTGCACTTGAGTGAAACCCTTTGCCACTAGTCGTGCCTTGTATGTATCTGGTTGTCCTTCTACAGAATGCTTTATTTTATAAAGCCATTTGCACTGAAGAGGCCGAGCCTTATCAGGTAAGTCAACCAGATCCCATACGTTATTCTCGTACATAGAGTCCATCTCGGATTGCATGGCTTCAAGCCATAGCTTTGAGTCGGAACAGGTCATGGCACCTTTATAGGTAACGGGTTCGTTTCTCTCTAGGAGTAAAACGTCATCTCTCTCATTCCCTTCGACCATACCAATGTATCTGTCTGGAGGAATAGAGTCTCTACCCGACCTTCTAGGTTCCAAAGGAATATTAACCGCAGCCGACGATGGAGGAACAGTTTCCTCCATTGGTTGCTCGGTTGTTGGTTCTTGAATCTCCGACAGATCGAAGGTTCTATTACTCGTCCTATTCTCGAGAAACTCTTTCTCTAAGAACGTCGCACTAGCCGCAACAAAAACTCGATGTTCGGTAGGCGAGTAAAAGTAATGACCAAACATCCCGTTTGGATAACCAATAAAGTATGTCTTGACCGATCGTGGGCCGAGCTTATCGTCAGGTCTCCACTTGACATAAGCCTCGCAGCCCCAAACCCGAATAAAGGACAAGTTAGGAACCGTTCCCTTCCATAGTTCATATGGAGTCTTGTCTACAGCTTTAGACGGACTTCAGTTCAGTATTAAAGTAGCTGACAAAAGAGCGTATCCCCATAATGAATCAGGTACAACCGTGTGACTCATCATGGATCGAACCATATCTAGTAATGTTCGATTTCTCCGTTCGGACACACCATTCAACTGTGGCGTTCCAGGTGGAGTTAACTGTAGTACTATACCACAGCCTTTAAGGTGTTGATCAAACTCATTCGAAAGATATGCGCCACCACGATCCGAACGTAGTGCTTTAATCTTTCTATCCAGCTGGTTCTCAACCTTATTCTGGAATTCCTTGAAATTTTCAAAGGACTCACTTTTATGCTTCATTAAGTAGACATGTCCATATCTACTTAAATCGTCCGTGAAAGTGATAAAATATCTATAGCCATCTCTAGCGTTGATTGACATAGGTCCACACACATCTGTATGTATGAGTCCTAATAGGTCAGCAGCGCGCATTCCAACACCTTTGAAGGAAATGCGAGTCATTTTGCCTATGAGACATGATTCACACGTGCCAAATGATTCATAATCAAATGGAGAGATAGTCCCATTATCAATGAGCTTCTTCACGCGTTTCTCATTTATGTGTACCATACGACAATGCCATAAATAGGTTTGATCTTTGTCACCAACCTTTGCTTTCTTACTATTCATATGCATAACATCTGTGCTTTGATCTAAAACATAAATTCCGTTTATGGAAACTGCTTTGCCATAAATCATTTCGTTTAACGAGAAAATACAGCTATTATCCCTTATTACAAAACAAAAACCGTCTCTAACAAGTACAGAAACAGAAATAATGTTTTTAGATAAACTGCGTACATAGTAGCAGTTATTCAGCAATAACTCAAATCCACTCGGGAGCTGGATCACATATGTCCCCACTGAAACGGCAGCAACTTTAGCTCCATTCCCCACTCGTAGGTCCACATCACCCTTTGCGAGAGTTTTGATGTTTCTTAGACCCTGCAAATGATTACACAGATGAGAACCACAACCAGTATCTAATACCCAAGTTTCGAAACTTGCATGGTTAATCTCAATCATATGAATAAAAGAAGGAGAAGACATACCAACAAGAGCAACACGGCCTGCTTTGATGTCCTCACGGTACACGGGGCAGTTCCTCCTCCAATGCCCAATCTTGTGGCAATGGTGGCACTCCACGCTACCTTCATCACTCTTTGTCTTGCCTTGTGAGCTACCGCTAGACTCACCAGGCCCACTCTTGATTTGTCCCGGCTTTTTGAACTTCGGTTTTCCTACCGTTAGGTTAGCCTGTGCCTTGCCCTTACCCTTGCCCTTGTTTGCAATCATGAGAACGTCTTGTTTCACGCTCCCACTCAATTTCAGATCACTCTCGGTCTGAACAAGAAGTGAGTGTAGCTGATGAAGACTCTTATTCATGTCATTCATGTAGTAATTGGCCCTAAAAAAGGGCATACCCATCATGAAGTGAATGAAGAATGCGATCAATAATGATCTTCTCATCTATTTTGCAACCAAGTGCCTCCAGTTTCTCGACATTCTCAATCATATCGAGAATGTGTGGGCTAACAGCTTGCCCCTTATGGAGTTTTGCTTCAAAGAAGCGACAGGTATGCTCATAGCTAACGATCCTCGGAGCTTTCGAGAACTCGTTAGAGAGCGTGGTGAAAATCTTATTCGCACCATGGGCAATGAATCGCCTTTGCAAATTTGATTCCATTGAAAAGATGAGTACGTTCTTTATCGCACCTGCCTCCATCACGAAATCACTATAAGCAAGTCGATCATTGGCACTCGCATTTGGGCCTGGGTCGACCGGTAGTGGCTCAGTCAAGTACTTGAGCTTACCGTCAGCAATGGCAGCATTCCGTAATGCCGCCTCCCAATCTGCGAAGTTGGACCCGTTATTCTTCAGTCGTGTAGACTGATTCATATTGTCCATGAAGATCTTAAGCCAGGACTCACGTCCGAGCGTGGCACTTGGCATTGGGTCATCAGCATGGCCAGCCATTTGTTATAGCAGTTATATCTGTATATAACGAGTTTGAAAACCGAAAGTAAAACAAAATATGATAAGTATTCAACGTTTTAATTTAAGTCGAATGCAAAAAACTGTTTTAATGCGTGACTATGCATTTATACAATTGACCTCCCTCAAGAATTATATAAATGATCCCGAGACTCAATTTCTGTAAATTGATAAGCCAACCTCTTGGCTAATTCTACTTTTAGAATTCCTGGTCGATAAATTTCTGTAAATTATATCTTTAGTCCATCATAATCACGAGATATTACTCGTACTATAATGTTGAGATAAAAATAGGTCAACACTCACTACTTACCCAACGTAGAAGGGGTCATATTATGACTTCCGACGAAGAAGGGGTTCATAGTAGCTTTTCCTATAAAGACTAGTCTCAATTTTATTTTATAGGGGAAGGTCCCATCATCTTAACTTTAATTCATTTAAGTGAACGAATGTCTAGCAACTCGATAATGATTTAAACTAAGGTGATGACCCTAAAGACGAGTGACATCCGTATGTCCATGATATAAACATTCAATCTATATGAATCATTTTTCATGCAATCTTAGGTGGTTTGGTTTAGGCGGAATATGATGCAATTTATTCTTGCATGTGAATAAGCAACGAGAAAAAAAATAAAAAAAACGCAAAATTAAAGCACCTAGTGTGGCCTAACTACCAAAATGAACAAAATACAAGTTGGAATCCTCCTTGGACCCGAGTCTTGATGTTCCATCTTGGTCCATGTAGCGGGAGTGAGCTATCCGATCTCCGTCTCGAATCTTCTCAAAATACATTTAAAATTACAGATGTAAACCTATTTACATTCTAATTAAAAAATAATAATGAAAATTAAAATTACAAAGCGAAGATACGAGATCTCATAATACATCCAAGACTATGTTTCCTTCATTACGAAAACATAATCTACTAAGGCCACACTAGTAAATTACAACCGATTGTACAAAATTGCGTAAAATAAACCATTCAAGCGTCATTCAACATAATAAAAGCATCAACTAAAATTAATCAAACAATGCAAAATTAAATTGATTAATTATCCAAACCACCATTCTAATCACGTGATAATTCCGTAATTAATCACGAGATATCATTCAAATCCAATGAAAATTCATAATTAATATGAATTACAACGATATTATTTTAAACCGCTTTAAAATAATATGATATCAATGTGAACCGCTTCACAAAAAAAAAAAAAACAAAAAAATTCCCGGTACGGTTACTGTTCACCGTCAGGAAAAACGAAAAATTTTTTTTTTTATTTTTATTTTTTAAATAGCTGTCACGGTTTTTTAGAAAAACCGGAAAAAACACAAAAAAACGAAAAACAGCACTGCAGGCCGAGAAAAAGACGAAAAAAATTTTTTTTTTTTTTTTATTTTTATTTTTATTTTTATTTTTTATTAAAATTTATACAATTCAAATTTTTATGAAAATCATATAAAAAATTTCATAGCCCTAAGGCTCTGATACCACTTGTGGGATTTGTATCCGTATACAACCCTTTAAATCGACATGATTATAATGAAATTTAACTTATATGATTAATAGTCATAAACAAAATTGCATAAGACGAAGGGATTAAGAAATAACCTTTAGTCCTTGCGATAAAGGCCTAAGAACAAATACCAAAAGAGGTATTCTCCTAATCAAAACACCCTAGATGGAACAAGATATGCCTTGAGATTGCTAGAACTCTTGAGAAACCGTTTTCTCTCCTTTTGTGAATTATGTGATGGTGGAGGCTCAACTTGTGATTAGGGTTGATCAAGATCCTATAAAATAGGGAAACCAATTCCTTTATATATTCCCCTATCACAAGGTATCCTAGTGTAATTAGGAAATGTATTTTATTTCCTAAAAACCCTCCATATGGCCGAAATTTTAGAGTATTATAATACTTTATTTTCGGTTCATATTTAGCTATTAATATATTGCAATTAATATCCGTATATTATTAATTATAAATATCCGTATATTTACAATTTTACTAATTCAACATATCAATTTATATTTAATTTAGCTTGCAATATACATGACAATTAAATATAACCTTTTATATTTAATCGCGAATTACTGTTAATTCGGCTAAACAACATTATTTAATCTGTATTAAATAATTTTTATCATCACATTGACTAACCGTTTAGTCTAAAACACTGACTAACCTTTTAGTCAAATTATAAGGCATCAATATAATTATTTTCTCAAATAATCATATCCCTCGAACACATCCAATAGGTGTGACTTTTAGGGAACAGTTGATTACCGCCATCAGTATGACAATAACGTCAAACTTATCTAGCAAGCCAACCGTTATTGATAAACGTTAATCAACTGATTATTATACGAAGTATACCCTGTGAACCTACAGAGATTTATTTATGTTATTGCACTAACTGTGGAGGACACTGGCTCCAACAATCAATTACCCCATCTGCTTTACATTATATTTGAAAACCTACTTCTTCCCAATTAACTTACATTTAGGCGCCAGGTTAACAAGTTCCTAAACATAATTTCTTCTAATTGACTCCACTAGTTGGGTATTGAACTTATTAACTGACACATCCAGTTTTCTTTGGATTTTGAGTACCCACTTGTTCGTAATTGACTTACATTTAGGAAGAAATCCTCAAATCTCATTCCTTGTCATTGAGCCAATCTTATTGTTGAGAACATTCATTCTTTATTGATTCTTTGTTGAACCCATAACTTACTCTTTCGTTCCACATTACTAAGTGAAGCCTCATAGTTAAAGTCTCGTTGAAAATAACCGTTAATCCTCTTTAAGTTCAAGGCATGAAGCCTCGTCACTAAAGTCTGGCCTAAAGTTTACCATAAAATTTTCCCTCACATCCTTTGCAACAAGGCATATCTCAAACTCACCAATAAGATCATTATACATGCAAAACAACATAGTAAAGTTCTATACTTTCAAAATACTTATCAATATCATTTTGGATTCCGAGGCTTAGTTACAGTAATGGTGAAGGTCTCTGGAACCTCATTCTCAACAAGAAGATATGAATCTTGCATGTGGCATATTTCTTAATTAGCATCACCTAACTTTGCGATAGTAGATAAATTAGCAATCCTATATTTTGCTATCTATAAATATATATGTTTAAACAAACATAAAGAACGATTAGAAATCCAAAACCTACCCCAAAAACTTGTATTTTTTACAGTACATGTAGCGAAAAGTTTTACTCAAATTGAGGGCCTAACTATAAACAATGAGAAGTTTCTTTCTCTTGTGAGAAGTTTCTTTCTCTTGTTGTAGGTTTAGCCTTCATTGGCTCTTGCTAACCTTAGTTACCATTTTGGATTTGGGGCCATTCCAAATGGACATAAAGGCCTATTTAAATTAGTGGATGCTTGATGAAATGATTTAAATGGATCAACCTATTATGTTAGTCATAGAATTATGTTGTTTTAAAAGATCCGTATATGGTCAAAAGTACTAATAGCCTATGATAGTTCACATTGCATAAGGTCATTAATTTCTATACGATAGATGAAGAGCATTGTGTGTATGGAAATGAATTGCAAAAATGGATTGTGTTTCTCTGTTTGTATGTTAATGTTGTACTCATTGCTGATAAGAACTTAGAGATGATAAATGCCACCATACGAGGGTTATCTTTTGTCTTTAAGATAAAGCCGGGTATGTCCTAGGTGCGATCATTGTAATAATTATTTTGGTCTAACTAAAATTATAATAAAAGAATGTTGAAACTTTTCTGATGTACAATGTACTAAAAGATATAAGAAAACACTAATATGTCATTGTATGGGTCTCTTTAAGACGTGTCCCCCTTGATAAGAAATCCTTGGACCTCATTCCGTGAAATGAACCAAAATGTGATGTTGCTAATTAGCATGACTTCATAGAAGTATAATGGCTTTGGCCATTGAGTCATGTTAGGAAAACAATAGAGGGAGAATTCAATAATGGCTAAAGAATGGTCACTTAACTTCATCATATCTATCCAAACCGCTGGTTATATCAACTAGTTCATCCCTCCCACATTGTTCTTCCTTTTCAAAATGGTGCAAGGATTAGAAAAATTATATAAGAAAAAAACCATTACAGTAAATCAAGTGAAGTTTAGAAAGGATGAAATGGTTAATGTGTAATTAAGATGAATAAATATTAAGTTTAAACATGGTAATTTACGCAATTACACATATTTATAAGGAAAATTTTATCATTATAACACATATATTTTGATAGATAATGAGTCAAATTGATACATAAGGGATCTGGGGGGATATGTTCAAAACGCAAGTTCAAGTCACTCTTGACATTCCATATAAGTTCACTTGACTTTAAAGCTAAATATCTTAGTATATGTAGCTAATTTTGATCTGAGTTCTGTTGGAGATGAAATTACATGATGTTAGCTTTCTAACAAGTGGTCACACGCTTTATTTGGGTAAGTAACAAAGGAGATATGATCATTTTAAATTAAGCTATCCAAATTCTACGCGGGTCACGAATAATGCGGACTAGGACATTCATCATGTTTGCAAGATGGAAGCTTGGTTTGAATTGTTCTCAAGTTTACTTTCCTAAACTGAGTCGAGTTATTAGTTTCCTAATTCGAGTCAGTTTGTTACTATTTGCTTCCTAATAAGTTTAGGAAAGCTAATTTTCTAATTATAGCTAGAATAATAATTATTTTTTAGTTAGCTTAGGAAAGAGTTTATTACTCCCTCCATCCTAATCATTTGTTTGCCTTTGATTAAAATACCACTAAAAAAGAATATAAAAGGTAAACAAATGAATGAGACGAAGGGAGTATTTTCTATTATGTTTAGGACGTTGATATTAGTAGTATAAATAAAGGATCTTAGGCATTATAATATATCGAATTGAGTGATAATTCAAGTATTTTACTTTTGTTGTGTTCTTATAACCTGCGAGTTTTAAGTTCCATATTTCTTTATGGCGATATTGAAGTTGCCTTAATTCTTCCTTGCGAGGTTGAATTCGTGTGTCCTACTTAATTTCTTGCCAGGTTGAGAGTATTTTACATATTTATCCGAGTTATTCGAGTAGTGTTGCGAGATTGATATTTTAATTTTAGTTTAAGTTGTTAATCTCGCAAGATTTCTCTACTAATTCATATATGTTTATATCGTTTTTATTTCTGCTACAACTTTATCTCTGAAAAAGGTAAACGTGTGTGAAAATTTTACATCAAAAATGAAGTAAGATATATAAAGTTGAATTTTCCTAGAAGGAAAGTGGGAATAGCAAAGTTGGACAAGAGGGAATATATGAATACATAACATGTTATTGCCTAAAGAGAAACTGTTGCTTGAAATGATTTGAAAATCTCTTTTTTAAAGGATATGTTAGTTTGATGGTAGCTTAATATAATATCACTCGTTACTTTTTGGTAACATATCTGTGTTACCCTAAACCCTAAACCCTAAACCCTAGCATATCTGTGTTAAACGTGGAATATTATTCTGATTAGTTGTATTGTTATAAAGCTAGCTTATGTGACCAAAGAGTAGCGGTCAAACAAAGTGGTTAGTACAAAGACTCATGCGATCCTTATGTTTGTTATTAAAGAAGATAATGAGTTATTATATCAATTGATATGTCTCATTGTTTACTCATTTTCCTTCTTGTAAATGTTATTAGAAGTTTAAAACGCCATAGAAGGAGTTTGATTCTATGTACGTTGACAAAAAATTACACAATTATCACCAATAAATGACAAAGAAATCACAGTTAAGTAGGCCATAGTTTGACACTGGAATTAAGTCAGGGACATTACTCGGGGACTTTAGTCGTCCCCAAAACTGTCTTATGTAGGAAAACCATCAACATGTCAATTTTCATACCTTATGCCAAAAGGTTAGTCATCTTTCTTATAATCACAAACATATGTGTACTCCGAAAATAACATGATCTTTGTGGTATTGAGGCTCTTTTTGGGTTTGGATTGTACAATTCATTTGATCCTAATGTAGAATCCCAACGGTCGGGAGCGGTAAAGCTCGCAGTATGAAGAATTGTTACTCCGTATTATAAGATGTGTTTATTATCATCATCCATTAATGACGACTAATGAAATTTTGGTTTATTTTGTACATTTACTCAAATTATTTATTTAGTTGCTCATTTGCAACTAATTTACCAATGTTATTAGAAGTTGCATGCGAAAAGCTTATTTTTTTTTGTAATATGAAGCAAACGTATTTGTTCAGACCAGATGCATGACACAAGAGCGACAAAGCTTTTCGACCCCATAAATGAGAATATGACTTTTGAAAATTTAGCGATTTTTAGGTTTTTAATATAAAAATGGTTATTGATCAATAACTAAAAGGTTGCTTCCATATTCAATGATTTAATATTCATATTTATAACTTTCATATCCAGGTGTTCTGGCTATGTGTCAAGATGTTGCTTGTGGCATATGGATCTGCCGTGGCTGTAAGGGCAACTCCTCCATCCTCATTTACCAACATTATAACTGTATGTTTTATTTTCTTATAATGATAAATAGTTACAAATGTTCTAAATGTTTACTAGGCTCTAACTCTTCATGTTTATTGAATAGATTCTTGGGCACTGTATATTAGCTTTGATACTATGGGTTCGAGCTCAATATGTCAACCTCAACGATAATGTTTCAATAACATCGTTCTATATGTTCATTTGGAAGGTAGTTTCATTGATTTTAATTTGAATTTGCACTCATTATTTTTGAAATCTTTATATTACTCCTATTAGAATTACATAGGCTTTAATATTCATTTGATTAATCTTTTTTTTTTTTGTTATACAGTTATTTTATGCAGAATACTTTCTGATCCCCTTCATTCGTTGATTAATCATACAAAAGCAATTGATCGAGTAGCAGCACTCTTGCCTTGGTGATTCGCCTAATTTTTTTTATGAAAATGTGGAATTATTGAGTAGTTCTATTTAGAAATGCACATTGTTTAGCACTATGCAAACCGTATTGTACACTTTTTTTAATAGATATTTCTCGTTTGATTGAAAAATAGTCGTGAACAACTACAATAATCTTAAGATAATGTATTACAGAGTATGGATTTTGTAAAAAAAAAAATAGATATTCGCCAATTTGAATTATTTATTATTTATATAAACTATTATAAGCTCCCTTTTCGATACAAATTTGAAGTATAATTGAGATGAATTGTTGCTAAAAGTTGTCAATAACATCGAAATCAAGATGTACTCGTTATGACATGTTACATATGGCGTGCATTGGTTTACGTTTGTAGTGCTTCTACTTTTTTATACTAATCGAAAACTTTCTAAATCATGACTTTTTTTTTCGCTTTATGTATTTTATTTTCTCAGCAAGTATACATATGAACATATATTATAACGATATGAAATATGATTTAAACGGGTTTTGAATAAAAGGTAGGCTTATACACCAAGCTATGAAACTTAGGTTTATGGAAAGGTCTGTACAATAGAAGAGTAAGTTTGGTTCCTAATTCCATTCGTAAAAGTAGTGAAAGTCGGGGCTAGAATTTAACAAAAAATCATAGTCAGTTAAGAATAGCTCTCTCTCTAGGATTCTCCTCTGACTATGGCGCGGCCCAAAAAACATGACGCTCCCCCTCCTCTCCGGCGTGACCGCTCTAGTGACCTGTAACCGGAAGCTGCTGACACAGTTCCTCCTGAAATTGTTCTTCCTTCGCGGCCGACTACTGTGAATGAGGTAATTAATGATGCTTTTCGGAATGTGCGTTCACCGTTGGTATCGCCAGCTGTTTATGCACCTATGACTATTCGATCGGATTGCGTAGAGCGACCTTCAACCCAAACAGAACAACATATCCCTAAGGTGGGTGATACTAATCAGAACACAATTGGGGGTTATCAAGGAGCAACTAAGGGAAAGACCTGGGCGGGCCGGCTTACCCCTCAAAAGGTTGGTACGCCTTTACATTCCTGCTCACTTGAAGGTGAGGATGTTGTTTTGGACTTGAACGATGTTGAATCTAAGTTATTACACTGGAAAAATTCCCTGATGGGGCAATTTCTTGGTGGAAGGCCGACTACACATCAGGTGAAGGAATTTACCAAAAAAGCTTGGGGACATGTTTCAAGTCCTGAGGTTATTTACTACAAGAAAGGCTGGTATTTCTTTAGATTTACTCTATTTGAAGATGTTGAGGCAGTTCTCCATGGTGGTCCATGGAATTTAAGAGGCTGATCTTTGATTCTTAAAACTTGGCACCTTCTGATTACTGATGAATTAGAGCATGTCTCAGTAGTACCTGTTTGGATTACTCTCCCAGGATTGGATCCACAATTATGTTGTGCTTCAGCACTTAGTAAAATTGCAAGTAAAATTGGTAAGCCACTTTATGGAGACCCTGTTACCACTAAAAAGGAGAGATTCTCCTTTGCTAGAATCCTGGTGAAAATTGATGTTTCTAAAAAGCGCATTGATCATGTTTTTATTTGTTCCCCTTTTCTGGGTGATGCACTACAAATTATTGAGTACGAATGGGTTTTTTATTTTTGCAATCATTGTCATAAGTTAGGGCATGAAGCTAGCAAATGTCGATTATTAAAGAAGAAGAGTGATGTAGAGGCACCCAAGTTTGCTGATACAGTCTGTCTTCTACTGCTGTGGTGCAAGAAATTAGCACTAATAAGGCTATTATGGATGCAGTGGTGTAGGATGTGTGTAGGAACTTGGGGAGTGTTAAGGAATCACTTACCGAGGGGTCTAGAAGTCAGAACTTAGTGGTTGATTCCTTGAGCAATACTTTATTGTGTGGTGAGAGGGCGTCTGGTTCGCTAGTGGAAGGTGGTGTGGTAATCACCCCTCTTGCTGGGGATGCCTGCCCCAGGACAGCCACACATGAACTTGTGCGGGAAGGACCTGAGTATGGTGGGCATGTGTCCCAGCACCCTGCTTATTTTTCCCCTGTGGAGTTTAGTTCTCAAGACCCAAAGGAGCTCTTGTCTTCTTCCCCTACCAATGATGGATTTACTATTGTTAAGAGGAAGAAATCTAAGCTTGCCTTACACGTTTCTGTTTCAATGGACTTGGTTATGCAAGATGTTAGTGTTCTTGAAGATGCTCCCCCTATACACTCCCCATGAAACTTTGCACTTGGAATATTCGAGGTATGAATAAGGCTATTAATCAGGTAGAGGTTCTCAATCTCTATACTAAGAATAAAGTCGATATCTTGGGTAATTTAGAAACTCGTATTAAGGAGAATAAATGCAACAGAGTTGTTGCTGCTAGATTTAGTAGATTTATTGTTTTTAATAATTATGATTATCATAATAATGGTAGAATCTGGCTTATTTGGAGAAGAATTTTAAGACTTGATATCACTATTCTGGACAGTTCCAGTAAGTGGATTCACTTGAAAATTAAAACTGGTACCACTGCTTTTTACTTCATTATAGTCTATGCTCTTAATGATGATGTTGTTAGGAAACGCCTCTGGGATTTCTTGGGGCTCATCAATCTCATGATCCTTGAATTGTTATGGGTGACTTTAATTGTGTTCGTACCATGGATGAAAGGATTAGTATTAGTCCACCTGAATGCCAGGACACTGTTGATTTCAATCAAGGGATAATTCATGCTGCTGGTCTCAATGATTTAGCTACAACTGGATGTTGCTTTACTTGGAACAATAAGCAGGATGAACTGGATAGGAAATGGATGAGACGTGATCGTGCTTTAATTAATGTGGACTGGTTAGCTAGATTTTCCTCTTCTTTTGCCGATGTTATGGCTCCGGGCATTTCTGATCACTCTCCAATTATGGTTGAAATGGATTGTGGGGTTGAGGACTCTCCAAAAATGTTTAGGTTTTTAAATTGTTGGTTGTCTCATTCTAGATTTCCTGATCTGGTTATGAGTGCTTGGGTTACTGACTCTTATGGTCATTACATGAAGACTGTCATTTATTGCCAGAAAAACTTCTTGGTAGAGAACAAGAACTTTACAAGGACTATTGTAAGTTCAAAAATATTGAACTCCAGATTGCCTACCAAAGGGCTAAAGTTCATGAGGTTAAAATGGGAGATGCTAGTACTTCTTATTTCTTTAGCAAGGTCGCTTTGAGAAGGAATTTTAATGTTATTCATAAGCTTTATGATAAGGATGGTGTCTTATGTGAGAATCAGGCTGATATTACCCATGCTTTTTTAACCTACTATCAAGACTTCCTTGGTACTGATACTGTGGTGAGCGGCCACTTTTCTGAGGATCTTTTTTCCAACCAGACTTTAGATGATGACCTATGCTGTCTCCTGACTGCCCCTATTACTCGTCATGAAATTAAGTGTGCTATGTTTTCTATGGACAACAATAAGGCGTCAGGCCCTGATGGCTACAATGCTACTTTTTACAAGGACACCTGGCTGATTATTGGTCCCATGATTGAAAAAGCTGTCTTGGAGTTCTTTCCCACAAGATATATGAATAGAGGACTTAACTCAACCATTATCTCCCTTATTCCTAAAAAGCACCACCCTCTTTCAGTGCTTGATTACATGCCCATTTCAGGCGTAACACTCTTTACAAGCTTATTATTAAAATTCTTACTAACAGGTTGAAGATAGTTATGCCCACCCTGGTTGGAGCAGAACAAGCAGCTTTTGTTAGGGGGAGGAGTATTTTTGACAATTCTCTTCTTAGCAATGAACTTGTGAAAGGCTATGGCAGGAAAGGGATCTCTCCCAGGTGTGTTATCAAAGTTGATATTCAAAAAGCTTTTGATTCTGTTAGCTGGCAATTTTAGAGGTATATTCTTCCTAAATTTGGTTTACCTAGCAAGTTTTGTGATTGGATAATGGAATGTGTTTCCACTACCCACTTCTCTCTGAACTTTAATGGGAGTGCTAAAGGGTTTTTCCTTGGTAAAAGAGGACTTAGACAAGGGGACCCCCCTGTCTCCCCTTCTCTTTGTCCTTTGTATAGAGGTCCTATCTAAGTTGCTGAGGAATTTGAAGATTTTTCATTATCACCCTAAGTGTGCTAGGCTCAGCCTTACTCATTTGGTTTTTGCTGATGATCTCTTGATTTTCACCAAGGGATACTTGTCTGGTATTAGGCTTGTTAGTAGTGCTCTTGCTCAGTTTGATGATGTTTCAGGATTAACCCCTAATCCCTCCAAAACCAACATCTATTTTGGAGGTGTTAAACCTGATGTGAAGCAAGCTATTCTTCTGGCTACGAGATATACTGAGGACCACTTCCCTTTTAAATACTTAGGAATACCCTTGCATTATGCCAGACTCACCTGGGATAAATTTCAGCCTTTGCTTGATCAAGGGTAAAATTGATACCTGGCTGAACAGGCAGCTGTCTTATGCAAGAAAGGTCCAACTTCTCAATTCAGTAGTTTTTGGTATTGAGAATTTGTGGTGTGCTTGTTTTCCGTTGCCTAGGAATGTTATTAAATATATAAACCAAATGTGTAAAGCTTTTCTCTGGGGAAACTCTGCTCCGTAGAGGGAAATGGTCTTCTTCAGCTGGAGAAAAATCTGCAGGAAAAGGGATCAGGAAGGCATGGGAATCAAAGAACTTCTAAGTTGGAATAAAGCTATGATGCAGAAAGCTTTATTGCGACTTATGGTTCAGCCTAATTCTATTTGGACCATATGGTGCACTGCCTATTTACTGAAAGATCAGGGGATCTGGAACACATCAGCTCGTGCTAATCATACTGGATTTTCGAAATCTTTGCTGCATATTAGGGATGGATTCCTGCAACACAGAGGGACTGCTGGTGCTGCTGAATGTTTTGTTGTTGAGTACAAAGAGAAAAGGCTGAAAACTCACAACCTGTATGATATGTTCTTTTCTTGAGGGATTTAAAGTTGGTTGGGTCAAGCCTCTTCTTGACCCTATCTGTTAGGTTCATTAACCCACTCATAAGACAATTCTTATGAGGAACTAATTGACTCCTTAATTAGTTTCCTAGATCTAGTGCATGCAAACTATATGAAACAAAGATAAGAAGAAAACTTGTTTCCTCACATTGATTTTGGAAGAAATGGGCACAAGAGTAAGACTTCTTCTTACTCTTGTTCTTAAGCTTAAATGATTATTGGATGATTTTTCTCAAGCTTCAAGTATAGAAGCACTCCAATAAGTTGCACCTATACTATCCCAAATCTCTCTTATATTATTTTACTAGAATAATGTAAGAGAATCCCTTGATAACAATACTAATACAACAATTACTAC
Organism: Heliosperma pusillum; assembly: GCA_022085475.1. NCBI lineage: Eukaryota > Viridiplantae > Streptophyta > Magnoliopsida > Caryophyllales > Caryophyllaceae > Heliosperma > Heliosperma pusillum. Next base: position 15,010 of record JAIUZE010031571.1, on the reverse strand, counting down.
TCTTAGTAATATTGTATCCTATTAGTAATATATGAACTTGATTATATGAGAAACTTCTTAAGTTTCTAGGGAGATATACAAAAATAACTTGTTGTATTTTGTGTGAGATTACAAGTAAGTAATAAGAAGAGAAAACTCTCCTTATTAACACTACCATATTCGGTCACCAAGGTCATGGGGGACGGTGAGCATGCTTGCTTTTTGTCTTCACAATTTAGTAGAGTAGGGTCTAGGTTAGGCATGTAATCATGTTGTTTAATTCTTAACTAGTATAGAACCCGCGCGAATGCGCGGTTTTTTAAATAATGATATTAAATAATTTAATAATTATATACCTGGTATAGTAGTATTTAATTCCCTTTGAAATGTAATTATAAAATTTAGTAATAGAAATGTCTTGTATTAAGAGATAAAAAAATAGGAGGCTCAACACTTTTACTCCGTCATATAAGATTGCTGCTTTTACTGAAACTATTTGTTACCTGTTTTTTTTAATATGTTATTATTTCATTATATAAACTAAAGAAGTAACATAAACGTTAAGTAATGACCTTAATAATACAATTATATAAGATATGTGTTGTAATAAATATACTAATGTATATGTTAAATTAAAAAATTAACCAAAATTAAATGTTTATATGGCATGGAGAAGAGACAGATAATAAGCTAAAGTGTAAGAAAATATATATTATATGTAAAATTTTCGTTTTAGATATAAAAATAATCTATGAATACTCTCAACTTGTAGTATTTTTGTATAATAAGACTGAATATTAGAATTAATTAGAAAATATTTCCTAGAAAAGTATTCATGAGCATCACGTTTATTTTTAAAATAAAAGTAGTAAAATATTTCAATTACATCATAAGTCGGATTTCAATCTAAAAGATTGGGCCCATTACTAACTAACATATTATAAGTTATAAGTATAAAGCCCAACCCAACTATAAATTTTATGTTTTAGGCGAGAAAATTAGAGCATGACTTAATCTTTTAGTAGTAGGGGGATTAGAACAACAATTACCACCTAAACACCTACCCTACAACCCCAAAAACCGGTGCCTCATATATTAGTGTGTCCATTTTATCTTTTGTGATTTTGTCATTTGTCACATATGTGACATGTGACACGTGACTTGGCTTATAAATGTACATTTAACTAATTAAAATGCAATTTCATAACAAATAAATAAAACTTAACATTTTAAATAATAATTTATAATCACATGTATAATAAGATATCATTCTCACTTATAATATAAACTTGTTCAATTTAAGAGATTAATTAATTTGTATCGCTATACAATTAATTAACTTTCATGATTAGGGAATCGTCCTTTCGGTGTGACCTCAAGGGATCAACTGATCACCACCGTCATACGACAGTAACGTCAAACTCTAATAAGCCAATCATTACCGATTAATGTGGACCAGTTGACTTTAATGTTTATCATCCCTTTGTATTCTTGTTATTGAGATTTAATTAAGTGATCGCACTATTGTTGAGGACAATTACTCCAACACTATCATCGTTCCTTGGCATCACTTTATTAGTGTTCTTGCTGGTTGGAATGGCGTGGCCACGCAGGATAATCTGATTAAAAGAGGTTATGTTATTGTGAGTAGATGTAGCTTATGTATGGCTGCCTCAGAAACTGTCCAACATCTGTTTTTTAACTGCGTCTTTTCTAGGCTGGTCATGCAGCAGATTCTGAGTTTGCTAGGGGTGTTTCGAGTTCATGTCTCTTTGAAGCATGAACTTTACAAGATTGGTATATTCAAGGGGGTGCACTGGAAGAAGAAATAGGGTAGATGTGCTATGGCGGCTGTCATATACTTTATTTGGCAAGAACGCAATGCTAGGCTTTTCTCAGATTGTTCCTTATCTCTTGATCAGGTTGTAGGGAGAATCAAATACTATGTCTGTATTAGGTTATATGCTTGGCTTAATGACTGTCTTAGTGAGGAAGTTCTAGACTTAGTAGGAGCATGATGTAATCTTGTTTAGGGGGTCTTATTTGTAATTGTTGATTTATCAATGAGAATTAACTTTTACAAAAAAAAAACTAGTGAAAGCCTTGATACAAACTGGAGTACGTATCGTGGCATTATTTTTGACATAAATCGCTATCTATCCACTTGGAAACAAATATGAATTTGCGCTATCGGGATGGGACGATTGGCCGACTTTGTAACACCCGGAAATGTCCCCTATTTTTCTAGTAGAAATATTTTACGAAAGCTTTTCAGTAATTTTAAGATTTAATTTATAATTTTAAGTTTCGAGTCGAATTTAGAATTTCCGAGTTCGTATTTGGAATTTCTGCGAGATTCCATGAAAATCCCGTCTTAAGTCTAGTTTGACTTTTCTTGACTTTGGAAATCGTCTTTGACTTTTTCCTACACAACTCACACTACTCCCTCCTTAACCTAATATTCATTCAACACAAAATCAAACACAAAACCCCCTTTCTTCTCCCTTAAGAAATCTCATCTTTTCCCTCTTTGATTATCGATCTTTGAATCATCGTAACTTCTTCGTTACTTGATAGAATTTACGTAAGTTCGTCTTATTCTTCATCCCGTACCTTCCTCTATCCGTATTGATATTAAAATCATCGT